>JAPYZR010001235.1:0-23526 GCA_030522945.1 Trichopria nigra | reverse complement strand
ACAAACAAATTTTACTAAAAATTATACGAGTATAAGTTGAATATTTTCTGAACTTGTAGAGTCCAGAATAATTATCATTCAGTAGCTATGAGAGACAAAGTTAATTATTTCATAAAGGCACACTTTTTAATTGTGTATTGCATGCTATAGCAGTGGTCGCAGGGATGAAGTGGATTATAGGTTATATTATAATGTGAAATGTTTACAAAGCATGTCAAAACTTCGTCAATACTTACATCTATTTAATTTTATCACTATTTATTCATCATATCACATTTTGATCACAATGAGTAGTATCAGTGGTTTTACATTTGATCGTGCTTTACTTTATATTAAATCTAATAACATTATAAACAGTATAAATTATATAATAATCACTTTGATTTGTTTTCTAAAAAATAACAATTTTTCTACACTCTTCGGTGCATTTGACTTTAACCTTTCCATTTTCATCAACGCCAAAAAGGTTTAGTATTCCTATAAATTTATGTTCTTTGTACGCATTAACAATCATATCGTATATGATACCAGCAGCTAACATTTTTTTCCTCATAGCGTGTGTCGTGCATGTATTTATTCATTCTTTTTAACGTTGCCAGATTAGTACCGTACCGAGTAAATCAAATCCAATATATGTACTTAACTCTCTTTTGACTAGCAACGTAGGGAGGGAAACTCCCTTAAGAACTTCTAAGAGAGAAAAAAAACAATTCTTTTTTCGCAGTACAATTTAGCTATGCCCAATTTCAACGCCTCTCACCCATTCACTATACTCACATTATCGTAATGTGCAATTACTCTACGCTCTATGCACATACAGTGCCAAACCAGATTCCCGTACTGCGTGGTACTATACAAGTCCTCGCAATGTGCACCTATCTCCAGTATAGAGTGTGAGAACGCTTTTACCATTTATCGAGAACCAGAAAATGAAAAAAACAGCGTAAATGAAACCCCTGAACAAAAACAAGTTAATCGAGAATATTGAAGTATATTTTTGCCTATTACTGCATCAGAAGACATCAAGTCATTGGGAACAGAGCATAAAAAGCCAAATCATATTCATTTAGGTTGTTCTTTGATGAGTCGTCTTTAGTTTTGGTATGGTGTTTGTCAATGTTTTTATGTATTTTTGCAAACGTATCCAATCGTTCTTTAAAATCATTCCTCGATTTTACCCCATCTTCTACTTATATTTTGTCACGAGGAACAATTTCACTCATCGTTAGAAAATATTCTTGGACGCACTCGTCTTGTTTAATTTTTCATTGCGATTGCATGGACTGCAATTGTGCACTAGTAGTTTTCCTTGCGAATTCTTTGAGCAGTGTTGATTTCAATCTTTTCCCAAGAATTATGGCTAGTTTCGCCCTGGACAAAGAGTTTAGCCAAAGCAGAGAGTGACCTTTCGGTAAAAACAACTTTCTGCAAGTCGTTCCACTGAAATAGTTGTGCACAAAGTCTGCTCAAGACATCGCTAATATATTGTAGTTGATGCGATATTAAATGAATGAATAAAAAAGGTCGCAAATTATTCATTATGCATAGAATCAGTTATGAATGAATGTGAATAACATTACTTTCAGATACAATCTGTACGTGGACGCCATGCTAAGGGATGGACTGCCGACGCTCACGTCGAAAGGACTAGACGCAATCAGGCTTTCTGCACTTCGACAGGGGAAGACGCGTAGTCAGAGCCGCGTGAATTCCGTGGGTGTTGCGTGATTGTTGTTTCAAAAAGTACATTGATATCCTTAAAATAATCACTATACCACCTTCAGATATTACTTGAAATAGAACGCGATTACCAAAGAACGATGTGCGATCTGAAATTGAAAAATTTGATAAAAAAGTGCCCATACGTTTACGACTACATTCAGTGGTTGCCCGAACGAGAGAAAACGGTGGTGCCAAAAACTGGAAAATACAAAACGAACATGAAACATTTTGAAGTAAGCTCGAATTACCTAATTTATTTATCCATCAATCAATGGCATTTTATTATTTACGTCGATCCATAGCATAGGTTGGGATCGAAGTATTGATTTTGGCCACTCGAAAAAAGCAATGACCATATGTTTTTTCATCAAATGTCCACGTCCCACGTCCTAATCGACCTAAATATGCAAAAATATATCTGTTACACGATTATTGGTAATGAGTAGGTTCTATGAGAAGTTTTTTCGAAATCATTTCATTCAAGCATTCGTGTATCGATTGCGTAAAAGCGAATTCCGTAAGAGAAGGCTGCAATTGAATTGCTGTCAAATAGCTTCGACTGCGATATTCGAATAAAAATTCCACTCCATTCACTTTTTTTTTTTTATTCAGGAAATCAAGCGATATTTCCATTGGAGTACTCTCTACGTGCTACCCGAGGTTCACGAGGCCATGAGCTGCATCGTCGTCGAGTGCTTCAAGGTCTCCGAAATGTGTCTCTTTGTCTCCAACTATGGAAAATCGGCGGATCTCGCCGAATTCCAGGCGACTCAAAGCCAGACGACAACTCGATGTGTAAAATATTTAAAAGAGCCCTGGCTCGAAGGGATAACTCAGAACGTGAGAATGTGCCTGAGGGACGTCGGCAAGGGTTGGTTCGATATCGAGCAGAAGGTGCACAACGTCTACGACGTCATGAAGCTCCGACGGTTCATGGAACTCACCAGGTTGCGCATGCAGGTAAAATGCTGGCTATTTTGCCCCGAGTACTTTATTACTGTAATGGAACTCGAGATTCTTCTAAAGGGAAAGATAAACAGATTCATAGGACTAAAAACAGTCCGTAAAATCGAATTTTACGGCTATGGTACTAAAAACAAAATTAAACAAATATTACGTTTGATTCGTCGAATTTTGCGTTTTTTAATTTTCAGACTATTTGTATTTCACGCCCCCAGGGCGTGAAATTGGCATTTTACGCCCTCTGGATCAAAAAATGTATTTTCTCATAGTATCGAGCAACGTTAGTAATATACATTCATGAATTGTTGTGTTTGTTTTGATATAAAATTTCCACATAATAACTTGATTACATAAAACGTAAACAATATTTCAAAACAATAACAACAGCTTGAAGGGCAAACCACACGTGATTATTATTTTTCTTGCAATCATTATTTGTCTTTTTATTTCACATTAGTATTATTGCTTATATATTTTGGATCATTGAATCCTAAACGCAAATGTGAATAGACTGACAGCTAATTGCTTCGAGCAGACAATTGTATGAAGAATAAAGTGGATCTTATTGTATTAGAAGTGTTTTCGTGAATAATGGAATACTCAGAGCATCGTTTAAATACAACAATCAGAACTTACATTTATTTAAATAATAAAAATTGAGCCCCGAGAAAGATTACATTAATACGAATCTGACGATATGAAAATATGATTGCGATCCTGAAATGACGGATTTGATGCACTCAATTCCAATTTGGGGATGGTATTATGATTTTCAGAGTGCTTTGCGTGAGCTGGTGGAATACTCGGCAACGGTATACGTGAGGATGCTGGAGGCTCCGACCTTTTGTACTTTGAATGTTGGAGATGACTTTGTATGGGGCGACGATTTGCAGCACACACATTTCTTACCCCCTGTACCTCCGGTGTTTAACGTCGAAATGAGGATGGGCGATAACGGAGCACACTACTCGACAGACCCCGTACTTTTTGCTGTAAGCAATTCTATTTTATAATAAAGAAACATAGATGCACTCTATAAGAGCAAAAAAAGAACACACCTTTAATTATGATTCAGGTTCTTTCTTTTTTCCATATCCGCGAATTTTAATGGACTACTTTATTTTAATGTAAAAACGAATTTGTTATAGAAATTAGTCATATCTGGTTTTCTAGACAAAAGCGATGTAGAAACGAGGCAGAACTTACAGTATTTTTCACTAACAAATTTATAGATTTTCTACATTTAGGCAGAATCGAGAGATTATCTCGAAAAGATTTTATGATTGTTTTTCGATATTGGGTCTTTACAATAAAATGGAATGCCACGATTAATTTCTACTTGTGATTTTTTCAGGAATTCTGTTTTTTTTTTACGTACATCGTAATAAACTGATTACAAGACAACAGTAACACAATACGATAATAGGAATCTCATTATAAAAAAATAAAAAAATAGTTATTATAAAATGCATCCCGTATATATGACCTGTTCCGAAAGTATACGATTATTTCAGTTCATTGTAATGATTTACCAGGTGCATGCGTCAGACGCAAGAGCGTGAAAATTTCAGTTATATATTCGATTGAAATTATTTGGATTATGAATTAAATGCACGCGAATAATAAATTTGTATTTATAAAAAAAAAAGAAACTCATATGCTGTAAGAATTCTTTGAAGCATGAAAATTAAATTTGCTTAAAAATACATTTAAAATACATTCATTTTGAAAAAAATAACCTTTATATTAATTTCTTTATCGCTTTTATATTAAATGTCGAATGTTATTAGAGATTTTTTACTTTTACTTTAGAAATAAGTATTTTAAAAAATCAATGTGGCGAAAGTAGAGATTATTTTCTAAAAGTTCTACTCATTTACGTTCTTAAGAGCAAAATTTCGCATTGTTTATGAACGTATATGAATACGAATCCGAGGTTAATATTTCAAAATTCAAAATGTCGGAACCAATATGGCGGACGTAATTCATGCGAAAATTCAGATAATTCGCGACTTCGAATAATTTTCGACGAAATATGTAAAAGCTGATTTTTTGTTTAATTACAACTATCGGGAACACGTTTCCGATAGGTTAGAAGATGGTTAGAAAGCCTTAGCAAAGTAACAAATTGTGTTACATGACGTTTTTCGACAATTTCGCCTACACCATTTAATGTATAACGTAAAACATTATATATCAGCAATAATAAAATTAAAATTGTTAAAATTTTAAAGTTTCGATGCTCATTACGGTGGTCTAGGGCTACTATTAATTACTGAAAAAGAATAGAAAGGTTTTTCTCTTTGTATATACAATTTGCGTGAAACGTGTTATGCTATTAGATATCCTACTGCATATCTACCGTCCAGGTGTACAAATTTTGAACGGCGCTTTCAGTCAGTTGACCAATTAAAGCTTTCGAATGTTGATCGAAACATCGGGCGGAGATTACATAGATGCGTATATACAAAATCATTCGCCACGCCAACTGGCTATATACGTCCGTTTGTAGATTATATAGGCCAATTTAAATTGTTCGCCCTTTAAACTTTACGCGTCGACTTTAATTACGGCGCACATGTATGAAACTGTAAAAGCATGTTTCGGGACACCCTATATGTATACACAAAAATGCAAACCTGTAAAATCTAAGCGACCACTTTTTCAATTCTCTATAAAAAAGCAGAGTTAACAAACAAAAAAAAAAAATTGTTAAACCTTTTTGTTTTCAATAAAATTTCTAGGGCAGAAATGAAACACATTCATTAAGTGTGCACAGTGAAACATTGACATTACTATACCTCGTTTTTCAGGAGAAAGTCCTTTCCATATTCGACACTTCTCTCACTTTATGTCACGGCGTCAGACAGATTCATCCGTTCCTTCTCACGAGATTGAAGTTCCCGGTTGATCTCTATTTGAATTCCGTCCGGCTCGAGGAGCAGCACATCTCCCAACTGCGAAACCGATTAAAAATCGCTTATCAAAAGGCCGCCATTCCTCTTCTCGCCTACGCCCGTGAATTCGACAAATACTTCGATCTCTACAAGATAGACGTCACATCGTACATCGAGTAAGGCGACGTAGTTGACGAATGTTGATTTAAATCGCGTCAACTTGCACTGAAACATTACTTTATCGCACAATTGATTTATAATAAACCGGAGAAACGAGCTACTTTCCGCCCGCTTTACTGGGCGGAAAGGGGTCACTCTCCGCCCGCGTGCGACAAAAGTCATATTTTATCGTATACAATTACGGTAATACGTTATTAGCGTGAACCGACACATTTTTCGAATAACAAATTTAAGGTTTAATCCTTTGAGGGACAACAAGTGTGTCTTTTTTGTCTTGATTATTATTTAGAAAATATTATTTTAAAAAATGATGACGACGTCCTAAATCTTTTATCCATTTATTCCCCACGCATCATTTTATAAGAGATATTTTTTTTTCATAATTTTTCATCGGAAAATGATAATTAACAAAACGTGTCGGCCATATTAGACCCGCCATATTAGAAACCGCAATCTGCACAGCATATATATGTGTATTACCGGTTGTATACAATAGTAATATAGAATTACAATCTTTTATAAGACATATCTTTGCTACAATGACAATGATAGCCACGAAGTGGGCTATCCAATAAAACGAAACGTTCCGCAGGAAATTTAAAGGGGAAGATCATCCGGCAATGGAAGTGAAGGACGAAATTGCGTATCACATAAGGTTGCGATTGAATCTGGAAGCGTCGTTGCCGAAGAACATCCGTATCGGGCCGTTCTTGGTGAACGTGCAGCCACTGCGCGACTTTCTCGTGAATAAGCGCCAGGACATCGTGGCGCGACTTTTACAGATGCTCACGACCCGTTTGAAGAACGAACTCGACGGCGCCCTCGACCAGTACATGGCCATTCGACGAAAGATGACCGAAGATCTGCCGAATATCGAGTACATCTTCGAGATGCGAGAATGGATGGAAACCGTGCCAGTGACGATACGAGGTCTCGACGAGATTGTCCAGCGACTGAAAATCGAATACGACATACTCGATCTGTTCTGGTGGAATCTGCCCGATGTCGATTTCGAATGCAAATGGCAAGCTCTCGGATTCCCGACACTTATACAAAATCTGGTATGATGTTTTGGCTTTTTTCAGGGTTTGGGTGAAAACCTCTCTAGATGACCGTTCATAATTATGACTTCATAAACTTCATGATGTACTTTGTCCTAACTAGAAGTAAAATAATCAGGAACCTCTCCTGTCTAGTTTTACGATTTAAAGTGTTTGCCTGAGTTATCGTAGGATATATGCATACATTGTAGCGTGAAAATCAGTACGATAATTCCATTTGCAATGCAGATAATCGAGACGCTGAAAAAATACGACGACGAGCAGAACAAGTTCTATAAAGCCCAATTCCAGGATGAAGTGGCTCTGGCGGACAAAATCGAAGCCCTCACAGGCAACGTCACCGTAATCGCCTTGCAGACCGAGATAAACAAGGTTCACGATATCGCGCAAGACGTTAGAAAAACGTTTAAGATGATGGTCGAAGCCCAGGAAATGGGGTTGCTTTTGAATTCGCGACAAAAGCTATTCGGCAACAAGGTCGTGCCGTTCGACAAACTTTCCAAACTCATGCGCGAATTCGAGCCTTTCAAGAGTCTGTGGATAACGGCTTCCGGTTTGTTTTCCTCAAATGAGTTGGTCGGATCGATTTTTATTGGCGCGTTCTAACGTTGTTTTTCTCCTCCGTTATAGACTGGTGCAAACTGTACGATCATTGGATGGACAGTCCGCTGATTCAGGTGGACGGTACCACAATCGACGTGGACGTCGCCGAGATGTTCAAAACGATGGTGCGATGCGCCAAGACCTTCAACGAAACTCCAAGTATATATGCTTATTCCAAGTATAAGAATTCCGCGTCAAATTCAGTCCATGTTTGAGAATAGATAAAAAATCACACACATATATACATAGATGCATATATGTATAAGTGACGAGCTTTTTGTCACAACAGAGGTCGCGGCGATCGCGATCGACGTGCGTCAACGCATCGAAGCTTTCAAACCCTACGTGGAAATACTCCAAGCCATTCGGAATCCGGGCATGAAACCGCGACATTTCGAGGAGATTACAGCCAGTACGGGTATCACGATGACGATGACGTCGTCATTGACGTTCCGAACTTTACTGCATTCGGGCTTGATGGACTTTGAAGAACTCGTGCTAGAAGTGGCCGATAGCGCCGCGAAGGAATACACGATCGAAGACGCTTTGGACAAGATGCAGGCTGAATGGAAGGTCATCAAGATGGAAGTCACGCCGTACAAAAATACCGGTGCGTTTTTTTTTCATTGGTTTCATTACCTGTACACGTCATTTCGGACCGCGGACGAAAAGCGATACATTACGAGCGTACACGTTATGCACGTATACTTATTTACTCGTTGGGATACGATCAATTACAAATTAATGAAGACTGATGAACTGTACGTCGTAAAAAAAATACAAAACATTTTTCTTTTTTTCTATTCTCATTATTACTGACACATTTGTAGGCACTTACATCATGAAGGTTGCCGACGAAGTGATGATGCTACTGGACGATCACATCTTAAACACCCAGCAGATCAGTTTCAGTCCGTTCAAAGGGGCCTTCGAGGATAGAATCGACGAGTGGGCCGCCAAACTGAAACTCACCCAGGACGTCCTGAACGTCTGGGCTGAAGTACAAAAGTAATGGCGGACATCATTATACCAAATGCAAATGCAAAATGAATTGTAGTGAAAACGGTGAATGTTGAACCTTAGGTCTTGGCTGTATTTGGAACCCATCTTTACGTCGGAGGACATCAGTCGTCAGTTACCGATAGAGGCGAAAAAGTACAGTACCATGGAACGTAATTGGAGGAGAATCATGAAATATTCTTACGAAGATCCAGTTGTACGTTGCTATGATTCATTTATGTTTTAAATCTATGCTTTTCGAGTTTGCTTTTCTGTTTTTTTTGTACGTATCATGAAGAGATCTTGCTTTGTGCCTAACGCAGGTAATAGACACGTGCCCCGAAAGAAGTCTCCTCGAAGGACTGAAGGAATGCCTGGGACTGCTCGAAGTAGTCGCCAAGGGCCTGGCCGAGTACATGGAGACGAAGCGAATGGGATTCCCGCGTTTCTTCTTCCTCAGCGACGACGAGCTCCTGGAAATCCTCGCCCAAGCGAAGAACGTCCGAGCAGTGCAGCCGCACTTGAAGAAGTGCTTCGAAAACATGTCAATGCTGCGCTTCGAGGAAGATTTGGAAATCACGCGCATGTACTCGGCAGAAAACGAGGAGGTGATACTCCAGCCCTCGATTTACCCCGAGGGCAGCGTGGAAAACTGGTTGACGCAGGTGGAAGTCGCCATGATGAATACGCTACGCGTGATAATCGGACAGGCCGTAGAGACAGTAGAAACGATTTCGCGGAAGGAGTGGGTGTACATGTGGCCCGGACAGGTCACCCTTTGTTGCGGTCAGGCCTACTGGACGGCCCACGTCGAGGATGCGCTCCGTAACAATGCAATGCCGGAGTACTATCAGCTACTGTTGTCTCACGTAAGTCGATCGATAGCGTTTATTCGAAACGAATCAATGAAGTGCATTTCAATTACTTTCGCGTGTCACTTGAATCGTTCGCTCGATAATGTCCCATTACAGCTGGACGACCTTCGCGAGCTGGTCCGTGGTCGACAAACGGAAATTCAAAGGATGATGCTCGAAGCCGTGATAACGATAGAGGTCCACGCGAGAGACGTTACTCAAATACTCGTGGAGAGCGGAGTCTCCAACGTCAACGATTTCGATTGGATATCGCAGCTGCGTTATTATTGGGTCGAGGAAGAAGACATCTCCAACCTTAAAGTTCGAGCGGTGAACGCCGAGTTTCCTTACGGGTATGATATATATATATATATTCATTTTTTAAAAGTTAATCGTCAGCGAAGAACTTTTTTCATCAACGCTTCTTCGATTACTCACGGTTTGCGAGGCGCTGACAGCTCGCTATATAATCAAACGATTTATTATTCAGACTTTCGGACTTTGGCATTTATTGTTTATCGCTGCAATTATACATAATGCAATTCAGTATCGACTCGTTGCTTTCAAGTAAGATTCGACCGACTTGTCGGTTTAACGAGATGGCACCAATATTGTGCAATATTCGTTGCAAGTGAATCGAATAAAATTGGGGCGGATTTGAACGTGCAATCTAAATTTCAACTATAGGTGTAAGTGATAAAATAGAAGTGAGTACTCGGTTAGCATGGAAATTTTAACGAATCGAAATGAAATCTAGAATGAAATAAACAATTGGACGACGATGCGCGCCTGACTTTTAACGATAAAATCGTCATTTATCATCGACATCCCATTGGCTATCGTTTTCGCTATAGAGGATTTATTAGTTTTATTTTTTTGTTTTTAATTATAATTGTTTGCAACTTGCCTTCTTTACTTTACTTTACAAATTGAATGAGATTAGCGTTAAGGCTTGGGCATGTACTTGATGTCAGGGACAATACTATACTCATCATGAAGCACAGGGATTTGTTAAGTTTTACAAATTTTATGTTCATTTAAAACATTAATTACAGTCTTAAAACAATGGACAAATTTTCAAACTGATACCGTTTGTTGAAAAACAAATTCTTACATAAATGTTACATTAATGTTACATAATTGTTACATCATGGTTGACTGGATTATTATCGTTAATATTTTTCTTATGTCATTAATTTTTTTTTTGTTTCGAGATATTATTAATTGAATCAATTACTCCGCGCAGATACGAGTATTTAGGGAACAATGGGAGGTTGGTGATCACGCCACTTACCGATCGTTGTTACCTGACACTGACGGGCGCGCTGCATCTGAAATTCGGGGGAGCACCTGCCGGACCAGCTGGCACCGGAAAGACGGAAACCACGAAAGATCTCGCTAAAGCATTCGCTATTCAATGCGTGGTGTTCAATTGTTCCGATCAACTGGACTACATGTCCATGGGGAAATTCTTCAAGGGCCTCGCGAGGTATACGATTATTTTACGAGCAACGATGAAATATAATGATAAAAATTCTTAAAATAATAATAATAATAATAAATGTAGAATATTTATTATTACACTATACATTGTATAATGTAGAAAAAAAAAACATTTTACATGGAGCATTTAGAAAAGGATCCTTTCTTTTGAATATTCATTCAATTAACGGATTATGCTTAAATCAGTTGATTTTGAAATGAAGCGATGAAATTGATGTCACGGTTGGTTTTAGTTCTGGTTCCTGGGCGTGCTTCGATGAATTCAACCGTATTGATATTGAAGTTCTGTCCGTGATAGCGCAGCAAATCATGACGATTCAAAAAGCACAGGAAATGCGAATGGAACGGTATTGTCAAATTTTTTAATGCTTTATATTTTATTTAGCATTTAATTATGTAACAAGTACATCATGCTTACTTCTTACATAAATGTTACATTAATGTTATTACATAATTATTACATTGTAGTTGACCGGGAGTGAGTCCAATGACGGTAAATTCGATTGATTAGAGAATAGTGAAATTCTAAAAAATATTGGATTTTATAATAGTGAAATTAATTTTTAAAATGACGTAAAACGAAAATTGCTTTTTCATTCTCTTTTCATCGTTTAAATTTATGGATTTTTAAAAATACTAGGAGAGTTATCGTCACGTGACAAAAGGCAATAAAAGCTCGAGGTTATTTTAATTAATATAAAGGTGAATCTAATGTCTCATTGTAATCGTTCGCGGCTTACTTAGTAGTGAAACGTGTCATTGAAAGTTTCTCATTGGAAGAAGTTGCCTCCATTCCCGCGGCCGAAAACTTTTGTTACCGTATAAACAGACAAAAGAAACTTTTCATCCATGTACTCGGAATAAAAGTTTCTTCACGCTGGACATAAATTAATGCACCTCGTATACAATCTGACAGTTTTCTTGGAAAAAATGACAAATTGAATGCTTTGTAAAGTGTCTTATTTTTTTTTATCTTCGAAATTAAATTAGTGACAAATTTAAATAATGACAAAAGTTGATAAAAATAATAAAATGTTGGAATAAAAAAAAAACGAATAAATTGTCAAAGATGAAGTCCTTAAATTATGAGTCGACAATCGAAGTTCGATTTTTAGGACAATGTAAAATTGAAGGAGAGATTTGATCGATATCGCTCACTTCTCATTTGGCTTTCCTGAATTTGGCAGATTCGTTTTCGAAGGGGTGGAACTCTCACTGCGAGATTCTTGCGCCGTTTTTATCACGATGAATCCCGGATATGCGGGTCGCACCGAACTTCCAGACAATTTGAAAGCCCTTTTCCGCCCGGTCGCGATGATGGTTCCCAATTACACCCTCATAGCTGAGATCTCATTGTTCTCTTATGGATTTTCCGACGCCAGAAATCTCGCCGGCAAGATAACGACAACTTTCAAACTGAGTTCCGAACAACTGAGCTCTCAGGTACATTATTGGGATAACAAATCGGGAGCAAGCCGCGATAAATTGATCTACAATTCAGTATTTAAACGCGTTAATTGCGAAATTATTTGACTGTATTATTTTTATACATGCGTATATATATAATTTCTATCTGTCTAATTAATTTAAATTCATAATTTAATTAATTCCATATGTGACCTTAAAATACAATATTTTGCGAGTAAAATAATTGCGAAAGAATAGTAAAATAATGAAATATATTTGAAACTTTAAAAATACTGTCGGAAAATCATTGTCTTATTGAAGTTCAATCTACAAATAATGAAAAGAAAAAAGAAAATACGGCAAATGTCTATATGTTGTAGGATCATTACGACTTTGGTATGAGGGCGGTGAAAACTGTGATTGCTGTTGCGGGAAATTTGAAACGGGAACAACGCAATATGGAAGAGAATCAAATTTGTCTGCGCGCCATCAGAGACGTGAACGTCCCCAAGTTTCTGAAAGATGACCTCAAGTTATTCAACGGTAAGTTTTACTTCTAGTTAACGTACTTTTGCAATAATTATGCAATAATTATTTTAAACAGTTTTGGAATATTTATGCAATTATAAAATAGAAAAAAAAAATAAAATAGAAAGAGTTAAAATGCCAACTGATAAGAAATTTTGTCTCCCTGTCTGCTTGTAATTAAAAGTTTCCCTATATTATCGCCTAAACAAAAACAAAAATGTTTTTCTTACAAAAATTACGAAAGAATTGAAATATTCATTATTAAAAAACTACTTTCTAATTTTTAACATTTCAATTGTATTAAATTGAGTTTTACTTTTTAGGAATTGTCTCGGATTTATTCCCACAGATGAAGGAAATACCGGTGGATTATGGAATTCTGGAAACTGCAATTCGGAAGCAAATCAAAAAGATGGGAATGGCGGACGTTAGGGGTGAGCATATATATTTTTCATTACGTACCATTATACAAATGAAATACAGATATATAACTATGATAACTTAAAGTGTAAGTACTTTTTCAATTCGATTCGATGCGGCCATCGTATATATAGAAATTTCGTTCAATTCTTTCATTAGAAAGATTGAGAATGACTGCGCTTTGAAGAAATATTAAGTAGGAAGTTCCAAAGAAATTGATGAAAATAATTGCGGAATCTTGATCTTAATACGGTTGCAATTATATACGATAATCGATTATACTATACGTAATAATAATCGATAATAGATTATTATATTCATATATCATAAGATAGTAATTGAGTGTAGGGGCGTATTATTCAAGTCCCAGTTTAAAGTCACCTCAGTAATTTGCAATTGAATGTAATTTTTCGAAGACATTACAATTGCGTTTTAAATGACATTTTAGTTATTATATACAATTCGCATTTTGGCAAAACCGTACATTTCATAAAAATTTCAAGCATATCAGGGAACCTGATTCTAAAATTCTGGCATATACAGCCTTGCCGCGTATAAATTTAAATTTACATTTTATCTATATTACGTTATATAAAATATTTAAAATATATTTTAAAATATTTACACGTTCGCATGGATGTACCTTTCTGTTCTATACAATCAATTTCCAATCCGTATCCTGTATTCGTTAAACATTTACATGTTAATGCCATAGATAATATGTCACACTCTGGCTTGCTGCGAGAATAATATAGTATAAAAAATTCAACTATACAAAAATCTGTTCTTATAAATCGAACATGTCAAAATATACGTAAAATAATGGGAAATAGTATTGAGAGACTTTCAGTATTTCTTCTTTTCACCTTTCTGAACAGTCATTTATATAGATTTTCATTCGTAATAAGTTTCACGGCGAATTGACGTCAACAGATTCCGCGTGATATATGGTTTCATATGTTTTTAATATTACTTTGTTGAAAATCGTGAATATCACGACATCTAATTGGTCAATTGAAAAAACCGACGACTGTCTGATTCGGAAAACATTTTAGAGTATATTTAGACTGCTTATTGTTTATTGTTTATCTAAATTAAAAGAGTTACAATTTTATTATTAAGCGTTGCATATTATTTCGTTGAAAATGAAGGATATCTTGATTTCTAATCGGTCAATTTCAAGAATACCTACTATGACTGTTACTAATTCCGCAAATGTTGTGTCTTGAATAAATTAAATAATGAAATTGCGATTTCAGTAATTAAATCATTATATTAAATAGGTATGATTAATTTAAAAATATCATTATATTTAATCGAGAATCGTTGTGTTTTTGTTAGAGGGCATGTGGATTCCCGTGTTCGAAATTGACGTGAATTCCCACATACGAAATTGTTTTTAGAAAATTTTAAACAAGAAAGAAAACTGTTTTATCGCAATGGAAATAGTCTTCGAGATAAAAAGTCGCACAGTAAACATTTTAAACAAGAAAGAAAAATGTTTTATTCTAATAGAAATTGGGATTTTTCCCACATGGGAATTTTGAAATGGGCACTTCATTTCTTTTCTCGGAAACTATTTCTATTACAATAAAACGTGTTTTTTTCACGTTTGTGTGTTTTTTTCGTTTTTTGTTTTTTTTTTTTTAACAAAAAACTATAACAAAAAAAGATAAAAAAGCAAGTAGTTTAAAAAACTGTTTAAATTTTTAACCTTGTGGAACAATGTGGAACAAAAAAAAAGTTTAAAAACAGAAATGAATATTTCAATTCTTTCGTAATTTTTGTAAGAAAAACTTTTTTTGTTTTTGTTTATGGATGGATATGGAACAATTTTGAATTCTATGCTTTTTATGTTCATTCATATTCGCCATGATTTATGAATTATTCAACGTTATATGGTATTTCTTTTATCAATGATAATATATAGTTGGATCATAACGAATTACAATGTTTATTAGCATTTAATATTTCTATTTACTTATTTTCAAATTTTATTAAATAAAACAAACTCTTCGTTTAAAACTTTAAAGTAAATAAATGCAAAAGTAACGTCAAGAACATTAAGTCTTGTAACAAAACTTAATCGCATTTATATTCGTATATAAAATTTCCTACCATATAATAGCCGGAGCAACTCAATCTTTACTGTAAATGACCTTTGAATATTTCAGATTTTTGGCAATCTATATAAAACAAATGTACTTATATTAACGAAAAAAAGAAAACAATTTGTTTTGTTTCGAATTTCTGCGTGTTAAATTTATAGTGCATACTTAACACCGTTTAAAGCCGATAAATAAACAAATCATAACCGTCAAAAAATATTTGTCCCGCTGTGATTAAAAAGTGCAATGCAAACAGCCAAGCGATGAAAGAGTGTCATTCGATTGCGGCAGAATACCATCTGTACAGAATTAAACTGATATAGTAACAATGTTTTTTTTTTTTTTTTTTTGTGAAATCAGTGTACCGCAAAACAAATAGTTCAAATATAAGTGTACTTCAAGTGTCACTATTTTATATTTACGGTATTAAAGTAAAAAAAAAGAAAAAAAATTGATCATAACATATACAGACGCGCATTCAACCATTAAAAAAGAAACAATGTAAAGGCTTCGTCTTCCCACGGAATAATCGATATGAACTGAAGATACGTTTCCCTCCAAGGCACCTGTTTATGTAATGGAAGACCATTGCGTAATTTTAGGAAACTGCTGTTATTACAATGAATAACGAAAAGATCACAGGTGTAAAGTACACGTCTTAAATTTTGTTTACATACATTTTCTCGACTTTCATTATACAGTGATGTAGTAATAATGTAATTTGCATTCGCCAAAGTAAACTTGGAAAACGATGATGTTTTATCATTAGAATCGACGCTGCAGATGTCGAAATTGCAGCTTCCCAACGTAAAATCGTCACGAATGCTCATTTACTTAATTGGAAACGGTTTAGTACTCTCGAAACAATAATGTTGACACTGAAAATTAAATCATTCGTGACTTTCCACCATTGGTCCACACTGCAGGTGATTGAATTTCATCATGTCGTTAATCTTTGGAGACAATACCGGCAGTAAAAACCGAAAATCGCATGTAATTCGTACTTTGTTTTTAAAAAAATGTCAAAAATCACTATTATTACTTTATTTCCGTTTCGTTCGTCCATTCTAATAATTAATATCGAAATTCTCACGAAGAATTAATGGAACGTTGATTATTGCGAATAACAAGAAGAATGCTTACTAATTTCTCCAAAATGTAAATTAAATTCTTGTAATAAATTCGATTCAAAAGTTCCGTATATACAGTGGGGGTAAAGTTCACATACCGAAAGGAACTTCATGGACTTTCAGAAGCGGGAATATAAAACTTTTTTCATTGCTTCGAAACTTTTCCAAGCAGGAAAAATTGTAGGTGATGATATATATTCACTAGATATATTGTACTTTTGTCCCGGAATGAATTTTGCTAAATCCGAACTAATATTAAAATTAAATTAATTCTGCCGCATAGCAATAACAAGCAACTTTATTGTAATTTTTATGTTTATTGTAAATATTTTATCATTTCAATGACATTCTCGATAATGATGACGCAAAAATTTACGGAATTTTCAATCCGAATGCGAAATAATAATTTACCAATGCAATATCGACACGTGGGTTTAACGATTTACAATTTGACGCATTAGTTAAATAATGAGATTTTCGTAACATGAAAATTGCACGATTTACCGTCGAAATTGATTATGCTTATGCGACGTGACGGGATATGGATTTTAAATATTGGCTTAAATGATGTCAGAATTTCCCTAGATTCATCGTCAATAACGTCCAATAATGACAAAAAATCAGAAGTGTTAATGATGTAATGACATTTGTTCAATATTAATTTTAAAAATAATTATACTTGAGGTCGTATGCCACAATTCTAGTCCTGTCATAGAGTCCTACTTAATTTCTTTTTGTAGAGGGAAATTTTTGGTTTGTTTTTAAAAAATGAATTATATTATTTTATGTTTGTATTTTCAATAAGGTATCAAAAAGAAAAGAAAAAAAAAAATATATTATTTTTTAAATCAGTCATCCAGAATGTCAGTACAGTGCGGCGTCAAAAAGTCACGTTTTAAAAAAGTCATTTTGGGACTTGCAGCATCACAACTTGAGTTAATATATTTTGTTTTGCTTCTTTTCCCGTTTTTTTCGCATCTATTGATGCAATTGTCAATATTCGAATTACTCAATATGTACAAATCGTACTTTTAATTTTTTCTGTAATTTTGATTAATTACATATAATTATATATTACGTATTATTTATAATACGAGAGGTAAATTTGAAGAATCGCACACTTGTCTTTTAATTATGTGCTTTTTTGACAATTAAAAAAATATTGAATATTCTGAATAAGAATAATGACATAAATTATTATAACATCGAAAAATAAATTATTGATGTTTAAAATTTCCAATTAATCATCTATTAATTGAATTGTGCTTATAATAAATATTAAAACCTAGTAATGATATACGATAAACGAGCCTGAATTATTAGAGTATTGCATTGGGAAGTAGACGTGATTTAATTGGCAGGTTCATCGAGGCAGATTGAGGGTCCTGTAATAAAATTTCAAATATACACACACGCATATACATATTTCAGTATATAATTAGTGCTATCAAAGTACATTTTCATCCTAACTTGTTGTAATTATCGTAATAATTTACTAATTGGATAATAGTGTTTTTACACGAGTGTGTTTTTAATAATTAAAATATTCCCATTATTAGAGATGACTTAAAGACATGAAATAAAACTTTATTTAAAAATTGTCATGAAATTCGGATGACTAAAATTAGTTGCTCAATTTCATTTTACTCTCGCCATCAATGCAACAACTTTTCTTTCAAACATCGTGCTTTCAATGAATGTATACGGTATCTCCGCATATTCATACGGGCCTGAAATTCATAAGTTATTTTCTAAGATTAAATTAAATAAAGTCCTAAAAATCAAAGAGTTTAATTGTAATTACAAGAAAATGAAATGCCTTTTACGTTATATCATTTGTAACCGACATATTTCATCCGCTTCAAAGAGAATTTCCTCCAAAAATGTGGAAATGTAATAATTAAACCGAAATTAAAATATCGTATGTGGTTTAATTAAACAAAAAAAAAAAAAAATACAAACAAAATAACTGTGAAAGTTTTTCTTTACCTATTTTATGTTTGAAAATGTATATGGTTTTGTAAAAATAAAAGAGGTCTGGACAGCGATTATAAATAAAAAAAAAAAAAAAATTTTATTTAACTTTTAGTAAAAACTAAATAAAGTAACTGCCATAATCTAGTTTTTAGACAAAATCTGAGATTTTACGATTGGACAGTCACGTATATGTCTAGATTCTGGCAATGTAGCCTCGAGAGCCTACATATATTATTAATATTGTTGTTTTCGGTCGCTTCTATAAATCTATTGTCTTTGCCTATTGTATTTTATAATATAAATGTATTGCATGGAATCTGTTTAAGTATAGTTGAGGGTTATATGTTACCCACGTTACTATATAGAAATTACACCCAGTAAAAGAAAACGTATTGAATTTTAAAAATACAAATTGAAATTAATTCTTGTACGTGTATTAAGTTCATTTTCAGTCATTTTAATGTATTTTAATTCATTTTAATTCGTACTTTTAACTTTCAATACTTTTGCGTTTACAAGGCCCTACCACGTTTAGACACGTGACACGTAATAATATTAGGGCTAAACTGGAGTGGCGCTAGTAATGGCCTGGACTTGTAATCTGACTACAATTATTATTGGTGCAAAACCTAATATTCTTATAAAGTATTACACTTCCGGGCACTAGTCGAATTTTGTGTACCACAGTAGTGCCTGATTATTGTTAGGATGTACCATCCAGGGTCTTTTTCGTAACAGATTAAATTTCTATACCTTGGAAATATGAAATTATAAACAGCCAGCTGTAAACGATCGTCTACCTTGTAAATTCGTTTTACATAAATATCTTTGAAAGCTTAAATTTATGTACAAACTCTCGCTTCGTCAAATTGCAATGCGTCGAATTACATACAGAAACATATGTCAAAGTATATAATTCCTCATTAATGTAATCGTACGCTAAGTGCACTGCAATGCTCGAAATATATATGTATAATAATTCGTATGCATAGGCTTTTGTCCTGCAACACGATTCATTTACTTGTAAAGAAACGTCGAGTTTAATATATTTTTATACGAAATTTCGAGAAAAATCCTTTTTTTTTTTAATACTAAATGTTGTTTCATACTTGCCAGTCGTGTTTTAGCGTATTATACAAACTAATATTTAATATTAAACGATTAATTGCATTTAATGTAGTACTTTCAGAAAAAGAATGCGTATAATTTACTAAGTTTCTTCAATGTTCCAGAATTTGTGAAAAAGGTAATTCAACTTTATGAAACAACAATTGTTCGTCACGGCTTAATGCTCGTCGGTCCAACTGGATCCGGAAAAACAATGGTGAGTACATGCCCTTTTATATCTTAAACGAATTGTTCGAATTATAAATTACGTGATATTATATAAAGCTGCCAATTGTTTATTTATTTGTGGTAATAATTACTTTTCATACAAATTATATATTATATTTAAACATAAATGTACACAAATGTTAATAATATGTTGGAATTATTACGAAATATTATGAAATATTACGTAGTTATATTAATATTATGGTAAATCCACAAAACGTTTAACTTTTTTGTTATGTGTTGATAATGTTTATTGTTTATTGATAATGTAAAAGAACTAAAATGTTGAACATTACATACCTTTCAAAACTAATGATTAAGTTACAGGGAGTATCTTTCTACTTATTATTTTTAGTGTATACTTACCCCGCGTAAAATTTTTCTAAACTAAAATTTCAATTGTATATATAATAAGTAAATTTAGAATCTAATGACAACACTAATTTATTGACAAATATAAGGTTCTTTATATGCGACTGAGATGGGGTTTTATCCGCGTTTCCTATACTCTTCTGACTAAATTTCCTGGAGTGAAATTTCGATCCAACAAATTTAAAAAATTGTTATAATTTTTAGTGATTTTTAACTTTTTGTGGTATACTTTATTACGTATGATGGTTGCAAAATATTATAAGACTCTTTAGAAAGTGTCGAACTTTAACCTATTATTATTATTGTAAATTTTTGAAAGAATATATTTGTATATATTATCTTTAATTACCTTTAAGTGTTCTATATATTTGTAATTCCAAATATACATATATATAATGTTACGTTGTAATTGAATGCTATATGATAATAATCGTAGTGCTTAGATTAATTATATAGTTTATTTTTCCAGAGTTACGTAACGTTTACGTATAATTGTTAATTGTTGCGTAAATGTTACATAATTCTTAGGTAATTGTCAGAATTGTTTTTGTCGTTCTTACATCTCTATTTCTGTATAATTATATACTGCATTGAAAAAAAAATTTACTAGTTTTAATTAAAGTTTAGTTGCCCAGTGAGATTGAACTAATTATAGCAATATAAATTATTATCTTTTTTGTAGGTACAATGATTATTTATTACTTATATCCATACTATATTTACGAATTTCTTATATATTTCTTACTAAATGTTGTAAATTATTTTACTTGTGACAAAGATAGAGGAGAAATTAATTAAAAATTAAAATATTTACAACCCTTAGAGTACCCCGTGCGTCCAGACATCAATATAATTTCCCGATGAATGTATATTACCCTAAGAATATATTGGAGACTCTAGACCTTCAATGTCAATAGAGACTTAATCGAAGTGATAAAAACGTAAATGATAACAGTAGTATATAGTTAATAACTAAAAACAGATTTGAGGGGGTTCTAAAGTAAATCAGTTTCCGACCTATCAAAACTCTAAAAGTATACATAAAAAAAGTTCAAAACTTTTTTTTTTTTAAATTCTACACAACATATACAATCCCCCTCAAAAATATCGGTGACATTGGTTGAAAATTAAAGGAGGACTATCCGAGATAAATTATTTTCTCTTACCCCACATCAACGAATAATTCATTTCTGATAATCTCCGTTTAATTTTGAACAAATTGCAGTCGTAATTTTTTCGAGGATTGTAATATATGTTATGTGTAGAATCACACTTCGAAAGCCCAAATTTTGAAAAAATATTTCAAACACTTTTTATTTTTACTTTTATTGTTGAAATGCTCTATATACTTTAAAAAGCATTAAAGTAGAACAGTTACCGACCTAATAAACTCGCAACAAGAAGTGTAAGTTAAAAACGTTTTTTTTTTTTCAAAAATTTGGCTCTGGTAATGCGCAGTACGTATATGATTCATCAAAAAATACCAGTGAAATCGGTTAAAGATTGAATGAGAGATTTTGTAGAATTGATTTTTCAAGGCGGATCAAGAATTACATTAAGTTAAGGATTAAATCAAGAATTAAAAATATAATAATCTTCTGTTTACTCTTCTTCATTTTCAATATTTTTTGTTTAATTTTCATCCAATGTCACTTCTGTTTCATTCATATTTATTGTGTAGAAATACACTGCCAACGCCAAAAATTTGTAAAACGTTTAAATCGTTAGTATTTTACACTTTTCTTGTTGCGAGGTTAGGTCGGTAACTTTTCTACTTGTGAGCCTTCAGGGATTGTTAGTACTCGTAATGATTCCGATGACTATACTACATGAGAGCAAATGGTATTTGTTCTCCAAACAAATGAGAGAAAACATCATTAAATTCCATTAATAGTTATCCGTGCAGTCGTGTGTAAGTGACCATAAATAAACTTTTGACGGAATCAGTGAAAAGATAAGGTACGATATATTATTACTATTAAAAATAAAAATAAAACCGTTTAAATTATCTATACTAAAATGTAAAGAAAATGGTACTCAAATGTCCACTCACAAAAAACATCACGTCAGATGAAATAAAACATGATACAAGATGTTATAAATTCATTTTTAAAAACTTTAAACAAATTACTGCCCATGAAGAGAATGGTATGGTATGGGGAATTAATGAATATTATTACCAGTTTATACTGCAGTCTTCTGAACCTGGCACAAAAATATTATTAAAGTGTGAAAAGAGGATTGCCTTTTCAGTTTATCCCTAGTCGCTCGTGAATAATGTTGTACGAAGCCGATAAAATTCGCGAGGATAATAGAGTTCAACGCTGGCTTGATGTAAGACCCTTTTGAGATTTCAAGTAAACGTAGGTTTTATATATATATAAAAGAACAGTAAAAATCATTTCTTATGAAATGTGGTAAATTTGTTGGAAATCCTTGATTCCTAAATCGCCTCTTTTACACGTCTTTCGCACGCTTCGAGTAACGTCGCATTTTATATGCAAAGTATTTCGAAATATCGTATTGAATACTTTATAAAACGTTAGGAATTCAATTGTATAGCCATTGTTAAAAAAATAAACAATTGGTAAATTTAATGTAAAATATATTTTTAAATGTAGTTTAATGAAAGTTATATATATATATATACGTCTTCAATTACAAGTGCTGTGACGTACGCAGACATACGTCTGTTTAAGTTACCAGATTATTTCTTTTTTTCTCTTTCTTTCTCTTTTTAAAAAATGTTAATTGAAATTTTAATTGAAAATCAATTATATTAATTTAAGAATTAATTTAAAATTTAATTGAATTAATTAAAATTAATAAAAACATATAATAAGAATCAAATTAAAAATCTTTAATTATATATTTCTTAAATTTGTTAGCTACATCAGCATGACTTTTTGTGGTAGTAGGATTCGTCAAAATTATAGGTTTCACAACTATTAAAGGAATGTAATTATGCTGTCTTTTACTATCTTTTAAGATGTCCACATAACAGATTCCTTTCTATAATCATATTTTAAGACACAATTTATAAAGTTACATTATATAATTGAAGTTTTTTACATGAATACCACAAACAATTCTTCATTCTTTGTTGGTATTCATGTAAGAAATTCTCATAAAAATATTAGACACCACATATCAAATATAACAATAATTTTTTTTAATCATGAAGCGTATAGTATAAATTCAATATGTAATGTCCGTTATTGGAGATATTGATTTAAAATTTAATGGCCATATCAAAATAAACATTTCACATTGATCATTTACCAAATACAAAAAAAAAAAAAAAAAAAAAATCAAAAAAAAAAAAAAAAAAAAAAAAAAAAAAAAAAAAAAAAAAAACGAAAAAAATAAAAAAAAAAAATTTTTTTTTAAATGAGGAGAAAGCTTAAAAAATTGAAGAGAAATTGGAAAGTATCGGGAAAAATAGGAAACATTTAGAGAAAAACAGT
>JAPYZR010001234.1:0-22985 GCA_030522945.1 Trichopria nigra | reverse complement strand
AATGGTATCCGGCTTTCGAGTGTTTGTGACCCTCCTGTGACCCTCCTGTGACATAACAAAATACGAAATGATCTTGTAACGCTGCACCGCGTTACAATATATAAAAAGAAGCACATTAATCTATATGGAAATAGAAATAATTAATACATTTCAGCTTCATATATTATTAATGGAATTGTGTGGATGTGTATGGAGCAAATGTGAATTGGCATATCAAATTCAAAAACTTATGGCAGTCGCGGAGTGTGTTTAGTTAGTGAGGCCCGAAGGGCCGAACATGGTCAATCATGCGAGCTACGCGCGACACACGCCAGGGGTCCAGGGGGCGGAGCCCCCGGTGGGATTGGCGGCAGAAGGCCGCAGAGGCGAAGCCCCTAGTTTATTTATTAAATTTTGCAGTTTTGCTGTTTGCCAATTCGAGCGAATGGCGCTCCCCACACAACACAATGCGTCCCGGGATGACCTGAGGAGCTCCCGAGAAGCTCCTCAGGTCACAAAAACGGATATTTGGACGTCCTCAGAAGCTCATCAGGTCATCATGGGACGGATTGTGTTGTGTGGGTCCTATACAGCCGGTGCGATTATGCTTTTCATAATAATAAAGCAGTTTTAGGCCGATATCGAGATTAAAAGTTTTGTAACTGTGATTTTACGGGGATGTAAAGCATTCCGATCTTACATACAGTAAAAAATTCAAACTTTTGGAAATAAATTCGGCCCGTATTTCGTATTTTGTGGTTCGGTTCCGTGGTTGAAACACATGATTAGAACGACATAATGGGAGAGTATATGTGTGTGAACGCGTGTGTGAACCCCCTTAAGATTAAACGTTGTACTATATACAGATAATACATTTAAATTCACCTCTTTTAGATTTCGTGCTACTTAAAATACTGTAAATCACCATTGCCATAACTTCGCCTGATGGCGTTCCGCAAGTCGGTATATAGTATTCATATTGTGCACAAGAATGTTTGATACAAAACACATGTAACAGTATTCTTTAAATGACAGATGCAAGGAGAAATAAAATTTGAAAATGGGAAAAACACTATTAGTAATACAATCTCATAATTGGCTTTACTTACATCAGGCGCGACATAATTGTAACTTGCGAAATCGATATGAATATAACCACTTCAACAATTCATTAGCATATCATTTGTTTCCTGTCAATCCTAGAATAAAAAGTATATTAACGATTTAAATAATGGATATTAAAATAAACTTATCCCTGGCAGAAAATTTAACGTGGCCTTGCTATGGACACGGTTCCAGAAGCCTGGCCCACGCGAGGCCATGTCAATTTTTTTACCAGGGATACGAAGTTGCGATTCATAATAGATAACAATATAATGAAATGGTTTGATTAATGAATGTAAAATAACATCCTGTTTCAATTTTCAAAAGCGTGCTTTTGCGGCTGATTATGCAATGATCCAAAATTTATAATTCGATATCAAGTTATGAATCGAGGATACTTTTTCTTAAAGCTAACTCGCTTTGAGGAATTCGGGTCACTGTACAGGTCCAGGCCAAAATGGAGGCCACGTCCACGTGTATTATCGTCGATTATCCGTCAATCTCTTTAAAGGGTTACGTGAATGAGTTGTATTTTCGACACGTTAATTTAAATGTACATATGCAGATTATATATGTCTTTTGATTTCAGGTCTCATCTATTAAAACGAATCTTGTTTTATTTATATTATTTTCATGTAACTTGAGAATTTTTCATAGTCAGATTGGATATGATATGTTTGTATATCCCAGTAAACTAAAAGGAATTGAAAGGTATTGGCCAATTCCAAATTGTAGAATAAAGGAATTCACTTTAATTCCTTCGAATTCCTTTTTTGTACATTTTGGAATTAGCCAATGATATTCTTAAAACGTTATAGGTTTTTCATAGTCACGAAAACTATATTCAAACTGTTAGGTGTTTCATACAATCTAATAAATTTATATTATTAATATCAAAATAAATAACATTTTTTACTTTTTTTGTAATAATATCAATTTTTTTAACTTTCCAATATACGTAAAAAAACTGAGAAGAAAAACTGAAAATTATAATATTTTAAATGTTATAGTGATTTACTTTCAATGACAGTATGTGGCCTTCAGCTTGCTGGCTTGAGCTCGACGTCTAATTTCATGTGTCTCTCTAATCATCTCATACAATGTACAGTAATAATAATAATAATAATAATAATAATAATAATAATAATAATACATGATAATAATAATTTTAAGATTTCTCTTTTCACCAGACATTGTACATAAGGTATACACGTGATACAATTTACATCTAGCTGATAAAAGTATACCACGCATATATAAGCAGATGAAGATATCTGATCGCATTTTCGTTGCTTTCTTGTTCTTGGGGTAATTGAATCATCCTACCAAAGGTCATTCAAACCTGTATAACGCATCCCGAAAGTATCAGTTACTGTATTTTGAAAGTCATGATATATATCTGTCAGATCTTCTCATTAAAAGCCTATAATGTGTTATTGTCTATTCTGAGCGTGTGATCTCATCGTTAAAAGGCGTCATGAACCAACGATTTCGTGAATTTCATTGGTGCTGGCGTACATTAAAAAACTTTGTTACGAGTAGGTATAATTCAATGAACCTATCATCCATGCCGCCGTGGGAGAGTACTTAGTACGCTTGTTATCTAAAAGTGAGAGCATGCAATTTCGGCAATATTCCAATTAATCTCACGGTTTTGTAGCATACCTCAGTTTTAGATTGGAGATCTTTAGGCAGGAAGTTGAGATTTTCAGTGATCAGGTATACACTTTCAAAAATAAGTAAAAAATGGTCACTGTACATCAAGGTTCAAAGAACCATAAAAAAATATATAAATTTTCGGCCTGGATCTAGGCCCTATTCAGAAAAAATGTAATAAAATATATCAAATGTAATAATTAAAAATCTATATCTATCAAGATTAAAAGATTAATTAAAAATCTATCTATCTTGATAGGGCCTAGATCCAGGCCGAAAATTTATATATTTTTTTATGGTTCCTTGAACCTTGATGTACAGTGACCGTTTTTTACTTATTTTTGAAATTGAATATTATAATCGGTCAAGAAATTTTCATTTTACAATTTATCAGAGGGTATAAGTAAAATAAGAAAAATAATATTTTTCGCCTTTTTATTGCTTGATCATGTATATACTTAAAAAAAATTAAGAGTTATTATGTTTTTGATTATTTTGCGTTGAGTATCAATATTTAATACGTTGCATTAAAATAAAATAAAATTAATTTTCATTTGTGTTATATTACTTACCCGAGTAGAAGTGTCATCAGGCTGGACTCAAGTCGGATCTAAACTTGATAAAGTATTGTAGTCTGGTTCGACTGAATTTCAAATAACATAATTAGAATCGGATCAGATATTGATCAATTTTACATAATGCGATATTTTAATCAGTTTGGCTGAACTTTGCGAGGCCGGCCACCGGAGTTCCGAATTCGACCACCAAAGGACAGCCAAAGGAGTCTTTAGCGACGCCTCTGTTGGAATATCGCAGCCCTCTCCAGGAGCCGGTTAGACAGAGCGACGTACCTGGTGGTATATCGCGACCTTTAAACCCCCGTTTAAAACAAAGTTGTTCAAAACCTTATATATGATTCGCATTTGTAAAGCCAGGGCGGATCCGATGGCTTGATCAAGTTCGGATCCGTCGGCTTGATCAGGTTTGGATTTAAAACGGCGTTAGTAGACAACCGAGTTCCGTCTGACTTGATCGGAACGTGACTTAAACTTCACCGAAATTTCCACTCGGGCAATTGTACCTACTACCTATTGTTATCCAAATTTCTTTTAAGAGTTACGAATTCTAGTTTTATTTGTTTGTTTGCTTACCATACATATATCGTTTGTTTGTTTTTTATCATATGTACAAAATATTATGGAAAATATCCATATGATAATATCATTATCCCACGTATAGCAATGAATGTCTTAGAATAATGTGTCCAGGAAATATGATCATTAATTGCTTCGCATAGGCGGACTTCGGCTGTAACCACTCAATGTTTATTTTCTTTTCGAGTCGGTCATCCCCAGATTAAACGTTGTGCTATATAGATAATAAATTTAAAATGGGGTGGAAAAGTCGACTTCAAGTTTGGTCAAAAATCGATTTTTCTATCTCGATATAGTATGATTAGAAAGGTATTACGAATCAATGAACGGTATTAGAGGCAACCTAAGCGGTATTACCCACAAAGATAGGAAACCTTGTTGGATCGTTGATATTTGTTAAATTCAATAATTCAATATTTTTTGTGTCAATAAAAATTTAGATCTTTTTGCATATCACCGTTGGGAATTTAAAGAATCGATTTCAACCATTGAATAAATTTGAAATTATTTTTGCGTTTATAAAAAACGATACTTTCCTTAGGTGAGCGATACACCCCGTGCCTCCCCTATAGTATACTTACAATATCACATGTGCACACATTTACATTAAAAATCGACGTAAAATAGTGACTATGACAAAACCTACTCTAATTGCGTTAATATTTTTATCATTTTTTCTGCATAAAATTTAATATATGTACACGTTTTATTCTATGTATTCAATTTCTTCCAAAAGTTTCAACTTTTTTCTTATATTATCTACATATATGATCTTTGGCTGCTGTAATTTTTGTTTGCTTTATTAATATTTTATTGATATAAACTTTTCTTTTTTAGCTTTTAACTATTCTCGCGTAAGACATGATTTTGAATTGTTAGAAATATATCATTTACGGAAAAGTACAATAAAAAAATTCGGATTCACACTCAATTGGGTGTCATTTCCGACAATAATGAACATATTTTTTTCTGTGAGGGATATGTTTTTGTTTCAAGGTTATTTTATTTTATTAATATCAATATAAGACACTCCTATGAACACGTATGCAAATACACACGTATATATTTGTTTACTAATATATGCAGAGGAGAGAAGTAAAACCTATGTTTGTGGTAACATATAGTCAGGATAGAGCTTAATAAGGAGCTACTTGCCTATCGATTGAATGGCAATTAATCGACGTTAATAATAAAAACTAAAAAACTAAAAATGAATGTCATTAATAATGATCATTAAATTATCAGCAGTCATTCCGTTCTACTAAAACATGAAAATCTACGATAAAGAAGAGAGTAAAACGCTAAGTTGAGAATCACAATGCTCATAACGACCAACATATATACAACATGTATATATATATATATATATCGAATTGACTATGAAAAACCTCACAAAATAGAACAACAATGTGATTTTAGATCGACTCTATAATACGAGATAAATGACAGCCTTCGAGATAACGTCGGCTATGCCTAATTCGAACGCATATAATGAAGCGTTATAATTTGTTGCTACGTTTGTTTTTCTTCATTTCGTGTCATGTAATCAGTCGTCTAAGGAACAATTCAATAAGAATTATTATGATCGTTTAACTTAGTACGTGATATTGCTTTTTGAAAAATAGATTTAAAGCGTGTATACTTCTAATTCTATTTAGTTGAAGCTTTGCTGCATTTTGTTTATTGTTTTGTATGTATACATTAATACTGGAAATGAAAATGAATTACTTTTCTTTTTCCATACAACTGTTACGTCTAAGTTCAATTTCTTAAATTAATTTAATTTATAATGTTTGAAAAATTTTCATGTGAATGTGAGAATACCAGACCTTTGAAACTGAAGCTATCTCAATGATATACTCGCTGGTATGCTTGCCAGATATAATTTTTAAGAAGACATAAATATCCGTGTATTCATAATGCCTGCACACGCGTTTTCCCTTCTTGTCGAACGACGAATATTTATAACAGATAACCGAAATCTAAACAAATGTAAACTTCCACCACGCGCTCTCGCATCGGTAGTTTACATTTGAAGTTGAAATAATTACCTTTTTGCACGGTCGTGCGTAAAGTTCGTGCGTGAAGTTGAATTTTCAGTACGTGAAGTGAATATTATTTAACACTGTGCGTGAAGCGAACTTTATACTGCACGCATTGAAAATTCAACTTCACGCATTTGCTTTTCTCCCGCTTCGTGCAAAAAATATCGTATGCGGCGCATACGTAATTTCTTCCTCCCCCAAAATACTCCACACCAACTTTGATGGTGCCTCGTGGGGACCATACCAATCGTTGCTCGTGAAAAAAAAGTTGACGATACGCACTAGATGCATAATATACTATTATGTAATGTAAATAGAAGAGTGAATAAACATTCTTGTCACAATATTTTGTCACATGTGTTAACCTTTATAAGAAAATTGTATCACCAAAAGATGCTTCTTTAAAAGAATCAACAGTCGATAAGTGAGTGGTCCTTGAGAAATATTCTTGACCTTATATATTGTCAGCTTAAACAGAAACTTGAATCTTTCATTTAAGTCGTTGAATTAGTCACTTAATATACAGCCACATATGACCTTGATTTAGGCATTTTGATGTGTGACAATTTTTATTTTTCTGAATATTTACCTTATGTTCGCAATAAAGCGCTTACAGAACTATATATACAGCAGAGACTATACTTTAATAATCGTATGACGATTTTATAGCTGATACGATCATTGGTAATTCCTCATTTGATGTATGCGTCTCTTATTTGGTCACTCTGTACACTCTGTAAAATATGTACTTACCAGAGGGTGTCCAACGTAAGGCCCAGAGATTTTTATCTTCGAAATCCTAACACCCTTTGTCGCCGATTCCAACAAGTAAAAAGAAATCGTTTTAAGATTTAATCTCCTCCCCTTTTCATATATTAATAAATCTCTATACATATATATCCAATATGATGCAACACTTGTATTTAGAATACTAAAGTTTTAGTAGTCCGGTTCTATATTAGCTTTATTTCCTATTAGAATTACTCCATTAATAATACGTGTATGTTTGCCTTGCATACACTAAGATGCGTGGCATAAAACGTAACAGCATGTGTTGTCTCGATGCAATTCTATACGATTGTAGCGAAACAACTGAGGAACTGAGTTAGAGACAGAGTGCAATTTACTGGTCTACTAGGTCGCTACTGCATGAAGACTGAACAATTTTAATGTTGCATTTTACTACAGATCGCAATAGTTCATGGGTGTAACATGACACCACATATATAGTATTCTAACATTATAGTATTCTAACTTTGCATAATAATACGCATACACGAAACAATAAGTCTGTCACCATGTAACGTCACAATTTTATTGCACTTACAATTAATATCTCCGGGTATAGTATTAAAAAGATGTACGACCATCGAAATATGCTTGTACTTTTAACATGCAATTGGTAATTTAGTTCTATACTTGCGAGAGGAAATAATTAAACCGCTATCAGAACTATTTTAAATTGGTGTAAAATTTACAGTATCCATCACATAGATATATCGATATTTCTGAACAATGTGATTGTAACTGGAAAGAAAGTCATCAGGATCGCGTCCGTGTTTTCTATCCGAAATTAATGTATGGATTTAAAAAATCTCCCGGTCCAGTTTCATATCGTTTCCTACACGACAGATAATTCAACTGAAAGAAAGTAAAAATATTGTCGAGCATATATATATATATGTTGACGACTACAAAGAAATATTAACTTTTTTCATTTGCAGATGTTGATATTTTTGACTACCATTCTATTTGCACATTATTTCCAAGCATATATATTATTATCCATTTAAATAATTTACTTCCGCAAGACCAATAGTAGATTTAATTTTAAATTCTGGGACGAAATCTACTCGTGGTATTGTTTAGTAACTCTTTAAAAAAAAAAACGTTTGAAAAGCCATTGTGGGTAGAAACGTTAGGAATTCAATGCTGGTTGAAATTTTGCAACACTTTCGATAAAAACATTTCGTGAGATTGTTTATAAGGTATATATATCAAAAGTGATCCCACAATATTTTGAAAAAGTCGAAAATTGTCTTGCTGACGTGGCCGTCAAATTGTCGTGATAATGAAATTTTCGGATAAATCTCTTTCGTAATTTTGACAATGACAGAAAGAGAGAGAGAGAGGGAGAGAGAGAAAGAGATAGTGAAAGAGAGACTGGATTGGTCTGACAGAAGGGATAAGGAGCTCACGCACTCCGTTGGCTACCAGTCGCCTTCTACGTCAGTCTCACTATCGTCTCCTTGCAAGGAGGTCGCCGAACCTGAGTGTCGCTTATGTCGAGCACGGTGTGCGCGAGTGCAACATTCGTCAGTGTCTACTGTTTTTCTCCAAACACGTCACAATCGACAGTCGTTTTGCAGTGACTGTAAAAAAAAAACTCAATAAAAATTGAATACGAGTAACAAATTAAAAAGACGGCGCTATTAGACGTACGATCGACGGTAAGAAAACGTAAACAGATTTACCCGTAGATGTTTAAAAAAAAAGTGTCTTAGAGTGAAATTTAAAATGTGAAAGTGCAACGCCTTAGTAATTGATAACCGAACAGACATACATTTTCTAAAGAAATGTTCGCTTGTAAACCACAATTACAAGACACCATATTTTAACAAACTGATCTATTGGTCCCCGAATTGTATCTCCACGTGCTTCTGTCAAAGTTGAAGGAGGGCTCAACAAGAAATCGAAAAGACGTGAAAAGTTTCTGATATTATCTGTCGTCACATAAGAATTTGTTCATTTTCGAATGTCTCACGAAAGGATTATCGATCGACGACGATGGTAGGCGATCGCTTAAGGACAGACACTTGACGAATTTGGATTGGGATTTCCGAACGTTTCGAATTAATTCTTGAGATTGTTGAAGATAAAATTCTACTTTCCCCGGAAATCATGCGCGAGCATACCGATATCCATACGAACGGGTAACCGATTTTTTTATCGAGTCTTCGACGTGAAGAAAGACGCGGGAGAAGAAGCGGCTTAAGCTGCGGGAGGACATCGCGGCACGCAGGTGAGTGAAAGCTGAAGATTCGTTTTCAGGAAATAATTAGCGATGGGGTCGTCTCGTTAAAGAGATGTGAAATTATGGTTCAGTCTGACGCTCCTCTTTTTTTATGTCCTTCAATTTCGAAATTTTCAGCGACTTTTGAAAATTTCTCATCGCCAGGGGATGACTCGGTTGTTTTGGATTTATTCAATTTGGGCGTTTACGCAAGTCCATTTAGAAAATTCTATAACGACGGACATTTGTTGAAATATGTTTGGATTTGATATGATTTTGGATAATTGAAAATATTCACCGAGCGGACCCATGATTTATTTCAGGCTCTTTATTAGCTGAACAATAATTCCAAAACGAGTAGAAATAAAATGAACAACTGTACTGTTCCAATATATTGCCCACATTCTGAGGGGCAATCCGGAATTGTATCATTACATTTTAAAGATATCTAATAACACTGGATCCCATTTTGTGCATTCAAGATCCCGTATATAATTGTTATCTATTTTTTTAAATTTCAAATTGGTTGTCCCAGTGAATATTTCTCGCTATAACATGACATAGCTATAAATATATAATATAAGTAACTGTATATAATGTGATATATTTTGAATATGTTAAAGAGTCGTAACACATACTCAGACATTCCACGTATAGGCCATTTATTCAACAAGTGCAATTTCCGGAATAGTTCTAACCACGATGTAAATTACAAAGTTACTGACGAACAATTAGATATGATATTAACCATCACAAGCTCGTTGAGGGATTTTATAAACGTAGAAATACTTGCCACATAAATCGCATACTTTTTGATGACCTGCGTTTGAAAACGAAAGTGCGGAAGGATCGTCTGAATGGGACGAATTGCAAAATTTAACAGATAGCTTTCTTATTTTAAATAACTTGTTTTGAACTTTAATGGTGTACAAATTTAAATGGTTAGAGGGTTATATAAATCGTTCGGAATTAATACGTAAAAATGTCTAATGATAATTAAGTTTCGTAAAACTTTGCAGACGTCTTTGGCCTTAAGTCTATTCGGTCTTCCATTGATTGAAAAAAAAACGTTAGAAAATGTATATACACTTTGGTCTATAAATATTAGAAGTATGAACTTTTATTGTTTATAAGTGTATTGATTAATTTCATGACATATGTACATTGTTAAACAAATACTTACCTCTCTTAAGTTGTTTCGTACAAATAGGTATAGTATACGGCTTTATATCATTTCTAATTATTTTCAAATGAACCAATAGTTATAATAAATATATTTAAAATAAAAATAATTGCATATCCCTTACTATGTAAGTAGTAATACATGGTCATGTAGAGACAACAAATTATTAATGAAAAGTCGTCTGAGCAAAATGGAAATGTAATAATGAAATTAATAAAACGATATATTTTGTTTTGATTACTTGGTAATTTTAATGTAATTTTGTTATATTAAATTTAGTTTTTCTTAGAACAATGATAATTAATCTGAAGTTTTATATATTATAAGATTTCAATCGTCAAAATATTAGTAAAAATTTGTCTTCAAACTTCTATACCGGCTTGATATCTTTAAATGAAATCATATAAAGTATATCAAATTTCGTGCATATCTGGTCATGGATCAATTTATGAATACTTTTAAATTGGCATTTGTCGAATTTCAAAAAAGCACATTAAAATTTAGTGGAAGTGCAAACTCGGCATAGAATTTCGTAAATTATTTGTAATAGAGAAACTAATACAAATATGGAATTCTGATATACTAATATGGTAAACCACATCAATGTTCCGCGGTGTGTATTATGTTGCAAGCTAATGAGTGCGGTATTGGACAGCGCACATTACTCGTCTTTAATACATAAACTACCAAACGTGGTTTAGTAGGAGGTATAGTACGTGTCATGCGAATTAAAATGCGTCTGAATGTTGTTTTTAACATTTTGTTAATTTTCAAGTTCCTTTCAGCATTTCTTTGATTTTTCTTTACGATATTTACATCCGCGATTTTTCAATTGTCTAGAAAGACTTTTAGATATCATACCCCGTACGAAAATGTACTATTGAAAACTATTCATGTACTATTAATCTCTCATATATAGTAAGGTTCCCATTTACTATATGTAAATCAATACTATATATACTCAATACTTAAGCACTCTTTACTATTTGCTCACATACTAAATTCGGACATTCTATAATGCCGTTCCGTATAGGGCATTCTATTATATCCATATAAATTCTATTTGATCATGAATTTCGTGTAACTAAATATCTATGGTAATTTAATTAGCTTACGGAACAGTTTTATTACTTCGACCCACATCGTATGTTGGACCGAAATATTGACTTTGGTCACTAGAAAAAATTAAATGACCATGTGTTTCTTCATCAAAGGTCCACGTTTCACATCATAATAAACCAAAAAATGCAATAAAATTCAAAGAATCGTATCTTATTCTTATAGTTTACCGAGGAAAATAATAAATGAGTACTCGAAATAGTTGGAAATGTATACCAAATAAAACGGTCATCAGTTTTTAAAAATTGACCAATCAAAAGTCGAAATATCCTCGATTATAATAAAAGAACGAGTAAACCTTATAAGAAATTTTATATCTTGCTTCAGTTATTAAATGAAATGTATCATAATATTTAGAAGTAAATACTTAAAATATGCGGAATTTCATACTGAATAAAACGGACATTGGTTTTTGAAAACTCCATTATAAAAATATAGTATCTATTATCTAGTTATTAAAGTTTGTTAGATTATAACGGCTTAAGTAAGTAATAGAAGGCCGAAACCCCACTTATGTAGTAGAAAATAATATTTTAAATTTCAACATAATATTTAAAATAGGAATACACGTTCTATCGCGCGAGCGGTTTTTATTAGACTGACTGAATTTTGAGACAAATCAATATAATTTTATGAAGTTAATTGTTATGAATTAATATGTATGGTGGAATTAATCTTTTACTTTGATGTTCTGGTAATATACATATATTGTTGAGATGCCAATATTCACTGTACTGTAAATATAAGTAAAGATTTAATAGAATTATTAGTCAAGAAACCACTAAAATAAATGTTATAATTCTTTCCAAGGCTCATTTTAATTAGCTTCTCGACCTTACAGGGAGGACGTCATTTTAATCGATCATAAAATCGAAAATGGAATTTTTACGATTTTTCTTCGTTTTATACTATTTTGAACTGTCTGATAACTTTTTAGAGACATGCTGGTCTCTCTGCGTCTGTATGAGGGGGGGGGGGGGGGATACTGTATGCAAACAACAAAATTAGTGAACGATTTCTCTTGAATGGATGATACGATTAAGGTCATCGACTAGCTAAATTTTCGTAAGAGTGTCCAGTCGGGTTATGAACGTTGTATATTAAAAGTGCCTTTTGGAGAATGTTTATAATCGAAAAATAAACAACTTTCAAAATAGGTGACAATTACAAATCTTTGTAAATACGGAGGTTATGAAGCAAAAGGTGTCTCGGTAAACCTTCAAAAGAGACACATCCTCGTAAAAAATTGATGACAATAAAAATCAGTGGTCGGACATATGGAAACCGCCGTCTATTTTGAAAAATGCGAATCTGGCGAAGAAATGTTTCAATTAAAGACTAGGGACTTCGCCCCTGCGGCTTAACAATATATACTTCGGCGAACATGCCGTGAGGAGTCGAGGTTTTGAAAGTGTTTATTTTCAATTTTTATGCAAGAAAATAATAAGAATGACGATATTTTTTTTCTAAATTTCTATCATCATAATCATAATTAACGACTGAAAATACTTAAGAAATAACATGAAATATTGAGGATATGCCATTACCGAAAGCTACAGAACAATTATTAGGTAGTAGCGCACGAGGAAAAGTCTTTCTGACGTTTATAAGGCGATGGGTTTTTTAGGTTGATAATTCTGAATCTGGAGTTCGATTTACAAAATTCTAAATTGCATATCTGATGTGTCGGGCAAATTTTAAAAGTTTCAATGGATTATTATAAAATAGAGCATCATGGAGTTCTCGAGGCCCCTGTGTATTTATGTAAAATACAAATTGAAGAAGTTAAAAATTGCGACTAACCCTTTTCCAGAGATTTTGGTCTAAACATTTCGAATGGTAAGGCACCATTAACAACCTGGCAGTGGTAGTGGCCATGGTGAACGCAGCGGGCAAAAGAGACAATCGTATAACTCATGTGCATTTAAATTTGTCGTAAGTAGAGTTATATGTTTATATGAACCTCATGGGTAGTATACCTATAAAAATTACGCCAAGTGATAAGTAGACGTATTTTGAGTGAAGATAGAATTACAAGTAACTTCAAGTCTAATAATCCAGTAAATCACTCTGTGCACATATGTGTGGTACACTGAACTCGAGTGCAATTCGTAATCTGGCACCATATTATTTCTCGTATTAACTCCTAATATGTTCTATGTCCGATTAGTCACGAATCTTTGCCGAGAGCGAAAAAGGGGTATTGACTGAAAAGAATCCCGATTCTTTTATGACTTTACAGAAAGAATTCCGGAAATATCGAATCAACTTTCTACTGGGACACGTGTGGTGAAAATAATTAGGTGCACTGAAACTGCTTTGTACGTTTATAAACGCAAACGTACATAAGACGGAGTCTTCTATAACTACCAATTATTTCAATTTAATAGCACTCGTACTTACATTGTTTCGATTTTACGTTCTTCACATGTCAAATTACTAGGTACCGAGTTAATTGGCAATCAAATTAATACCGAGCCAACAATGAACTTCATGCGCACTATGCATAAATTTTTACTCATTATTTCGAATACTTCTACAAGTTTGCAAATTTTCTAATAATTTAAAACCATCTTTTACAAAAAGGTTATTTTTTTTCTACAAGGGCACAAACAAGAGGCCTTGGAGTTATGGTAAAAGTAATTATTTTATATGTTATGCTAGGAATAATTTACGATAATTGTATTGATAAATAAAAATTAATAATACTTAAAAGAGATGTTAATAATAATAATAAATTGCAGATTAAATATAATTGAACATCTTGTAATGTTTATTCGATTACAATATCTAAAAGGACTATATATCATTCGTCTAACTTTCTATACATTCGCCGTCAAAAGTTAAATTACATAATATTTTTAAAACCAATGTTTATTTGAGTCACTGACAGAATAGTGGTTTACATGAACCTATATGCGAATAATATGTTGGAAGAAAGGATGCATGAAGAATGGACCCTCTAAAATTTACAATCTTTTATCGCTTATACATTCAAGTACAAGACAAATTTCTCTTAATGTAAATTACATAATCTTTATAGTAATTGCCGGTAATTAATTCGGGTATATTCATTGCGAATTGTAGTTAAAAAGGAACAAATTTTTTAAATTTGCCCGAGACGTGTAAAATCCCGAAACGCCGTAACTCGACGAAAAAATGCTGGGAGAGGCGTTCTAAAATATTGATTTGAAAACCTGAAATGTGAAGTTTAAGTCAGAAATCGTAAATATATATTTTACGAGGATCGTCGAATACGGCAGCCCGTTATTCAGATTTAAAGTTTCAATATTTGTTAAACTATCATGCACGCGGCGTTAAGTTTCTTAGCATATATAATATATGTAATTTTATGTTAAAAATTTATTTATTTAGATTTTTGTTTCCTCGCAGAATATAATATTATATAAATAAATATGAATTGTTGATAAAATGTACCAGAGACTATATCGAGTTTAAATTTGTAGATGTTTGATTTGTAAAAATATTTCTATACGCATCTACGACGAATACCAAATATAACCTAAATAAATGAGATTATTAAAATATTTCTAATAAAAAATAAACTTTTTATGGATTAATAAAAATAAATTTTAAATGGAAAAATCATAGTGACTGATGCTAAAATCGAAAAATGAACAAATAATACTTATCACTTATAGTATTAGAGTAAATATTACAAGCCGCGTTTAATTGACGAATAAACGAACTTACCTAAGTGAAGATAATAATACTAATAATAATACGACGCTCTGACAACTATATTCAGAGTGAGGTGACAGAATGTAGAGACAGATTTCCTTGTTTTATTGACTTAAAATTGTGGCGACATTGAGCAAAGTGCAGAGGGGTAGTGCATTATAATCTCTTCGATTCGTTCAATGTCATATTGAAATCGTCGTTACACAAATATGTCAATTCGATTTAATAGGGTATATCGATTATGACATCGATACGATTGAAAGGATATGTTTTGTTTGTCCATTAGGCTTGGGCTCACGTATCCTTCTAACATTTCAGATCCTGCCAGTACCAAAGTCAACATGCCAAAAGAATTAAGTTACATATTAGAACTAATTTTTGTTTTCAAAATATAATATCAGTTTATGAGATTATTAAAAAAATTCAGTGCCAAACTCAATTTGAACATATATAGTCTTCCGGATTGTTTCCGTTATAATTTGACAGTTTTACGATAATATGTGTTAATATTAATGTAACATGATACATTAGAACGTAATCATTTATGATAATAATAATATTAATCATCGTTATGTAGCGCTCTAGAAAGGATAATATCTTGTATACATCATTATTATCTACCCAGACCATATTTCCAGTATACGCTTCAATTATTTATAATATACAATTCCATATAAAATTCATCGTAAACTAATTCACAAAGAAATTTACATTTATCATATATACATATTTTTCCTTACATCAAAATTGTAGCATTGAAATTGCATCTTACAATATGAGTTTTACATGGACATCATTACTATATAGTAAAAAACATAAACATAAATATTTGAAAAAATAAAAACTTAAATATTAAATATTAAATTAATAATATAATATTGGAAATTATCCCTAGTAGAAAACTGTTTCTAAATATCCGGGCGCAAGCTTGGTCCTGACTCGCGCCTTCATAGATATCCGGGCGCGAATCAGGGCCAAGCTTGCGCCAGGATATTTACAAACTGATTTCTACTAGGGATTCTGCCTTTTTAAAACTATACGTCTAAAACAATATTACAAGCTCATAAATTATAATTGATCTCTTGATCATACAGTTATTACATTTAGCACAATAATATCGTGCGTGACTACTTATTATTTTATTAACTAGGAAATCTATTCGTTTTCCTTAGTTAATAAATACCGTAGAAAGTACATTAATATATATAATTTTCATGATATCACGCAACACTTTTTGATTTAAAACGAATTTTTTCAATTTATTTCAAGTATAACAAATATATATGACGTATATAATATGTAATATTTAATAATCTGATATGTTACTGCCATTATAAAGAAAGTATTTTAGAATTCGAATATATTTGATTTAAGTCAGGACGTGAGTTCAATATTGTCATATCCGATTAGTTTTGTAATATACATTGTAATATACAGTTGTAAATGTGATATACTTTTCTATAAACGGATTGATCGACGAATGGAGGCGTGTTAGTAAACCGGTCTAAATTCATTCAAACTATATTCTATATATATGTTTTTGCGATTTGTTATAAAATACCTTTCTTTTCATTCAGTCAGTAAAAAATATAATTTATATCTTGAATACCTATACCATTGTGTACCACTATATGAACAAGCAAACATAATACATTTTCGGTCAGTGAATTTTGAACTGCGTATATCTGGCGATCGAAGCAAATAATGGTCTTTTTTCGAAACCAAGTATACTTATTGCCGACGCATATGCTGGCTGAAAACTTCGTCTACAATACGCTAATAGACAAGCAAACGACAATAATAAATCATGCATTGCATATAGGAGCAGTATTGTAATGAAAATAACGACACGTCGGAATGGAAAGGCAAACATTTTTCTTCAACTTTTGCCTTCGAATTTCCGGCTTGATTGGACGAGACGATAGATTTTTGCAGTTGTAGAAACGGTCGTGATTATTTTTAAATTATATAATCTACCAACTCTTCTAGCGAGAATACTTACGTGTGCGTGTGTCACGTGGCACGTGGTATTTTGAGCCTCGCGGGTCTTTTTCAAAACACGCGCGATTCCCGTTTCGAAGGAGAAACGATCGATCGAGCCGCACGGTATACGCGTTTCTCGTTGTTAGACTTTGGTTGTTAGGTAATGAGACTAGAATACCTCCTTATACATTTTACGCCTGGAGGAACGGTAAGACGGTCTTGATCAATGGATCGCCTGTTCTGCGATCCTAGATCCGATCCCCGCTTTCTTTACGGTCTTCTTCCGAATCTCGAGCCGAGACTCCGCGACGGTTTGCATAAGATTTAACGGTTAGTGAAACGTCCGGTTATGTTTTGTTTTTTATTAATTTTTGGAGTGCTTTCCTCAAATGTTTATTCGATATATACATATTAATCTTAATACTTAAGATTGTGTATAAATTTTCTGCATAAATTTTCTGTATTTTGTTGCATATACTTTTACATAGGACACTCAAGGTGTCCGAATTGAGAAAACTAAATATAAGTTGGAATAACTTCATTTTATGCATCAGTTGAAATAAATAAATGTAGCAATATAAATTACTAAATACTTAGTTGTCACTGGGCAACTAGATTTACAATAGACGAATATCAATAAACGGTTCAATAATTAATAAAATCGATGAATTTTGTACGCTTGAAAAATATTGTTACCCTAGTTGAAAATTACACCAGTTTCTGCCCAATTTGTCTGGCCTCAATGTTGAAAGTAATGGAGTGCAGAAAAAATGTCCATTCATTGGTCCTATTTCCTACTAGGGTATATTCAACGAAATATTTTCCCAGGTATATAAATCGATTTATTCGCTTAAAATAAAATGATTTATAATCTACGGAAATATTTGTTTGTTTTAAAATTCAATTTACTCGAATAAAATCGTGTTTTTAATTGCATATGTTATAATATTAAAAAAATATAAAATTAACATGTCAAATATTTACGTATGACTAGCAAAAATATAATTTTTAAACAAAAACTCAAAAATAAGACAAAACTATATTGTTGTAGTTTATTTTACAAATATGCTGATCTGTGCTTATATTATATGTCAAAAATTAAAAAAATGTTTTTTAAAATTTTTACATTTTTTACAAGAATAAATATGACTACAACAACCTACTAATGAATTATTCTCTGTCGATAAAATTATACTAACCTTTTTATAATCAAAGATAAATAATTGTTATTTACTTTTCATCAAAGTAAAATAAGGTGCTCATAATGAAAAACGTAGTAAACTAAAAATACGTAAAATAAAAAAAAAATAGGTGTTTCAGTGGCTGAAGAATTATTAGGTATGTCAGAAATGTGTCGTCCAGTATAAAAAAAAAACGATCATTTTGATTATTCAGAGGTCAGTTTCATATCCTTGCAGGTGAAAGCCCAAGAATTTAAATTGTATGCTAACACGTAACTGACTACATTTTTTCAATCCTATCATTATTACATTCAAAAAGTATCATTATAAAATTCGCATTTCAGGCAACCCAAAAACAAGTTAATTTGATTTCTCTGATCGGTACGCAATATTTTGTTTTCTCCTAAACAGGATCTAAAATGGCCTTGTAATATAATGACGTCGCTAACGACACATATATGTGATATTTGCATGCTGTTTCTTCATTTTTGGAATTTTTGAAATTTTTGGAGTGGTGAATCAAGAAGTTATGATATATTTTTTAGATTATTTAAATAAATAATAAATATTTATTCATTTTTTCGTTATTATTTGATATTGAGATTAAAAATATTTATAAATATTGCGCATTTTATAGTATGAAAGTACGGAATAAAAACTATATTATATTATTTCTTTTCCTGATGTAGCAGTGCCAAGTCTGGTCTATGCCCCGACTCATTGTTTTAAAGGTTGATTCTTCGTGAATCATTTTTCATTTTACCCACAAATTTATCATATACGTCTTTCTGACAAAAATAGTTTTCTATTCACTAAAATCTTTCTATTCACTAAAATCCTTACCTGCGTCTTTCTTTAATTCAGCACAACCCTGTTATTCCCTTTTATCGAATAACGTCCATAGAGTTCTCACATTTCAACTACTTTATTTCTTATCACCCTTTTCAGAGCACACTTACTACATTTTTTGTACAACATCTATCTAATTCTTACCCTTTAAATATCTGTTTGTTATAATAGAATTTTAATTAGATGTGAAGATTCTAATTTTTAATCTTCTAAAAATGAATGAACCATGTAATCAGTATCGGCAATTACTGCGCCATATATCATATCACAATTTACATTTTACTAAAACATCATATGCAAAAAGTTTGATTAAACGTGATATAATTCTCGAAGACTTTGGGAGCTATGCTGCTGACCATATTGACGAAACAAACTAAGATGTTTGCGAAATACCATCAAGAAACATTAGCCAGCAAAACCATGGTATAAACCAACACCATGGTATAAAAAAAAAAAAAAAAAAACTAGGAAAAGTATCAAAATATACTTTTTGTATCCCCGACTACGGCTGCAATTCTGCATCAATCATGAAAATGTTTCGCAATATTCAATGGCAATAACTTTTCTAGACTAAAAAATAAGCAGGACTGAAATATTAATAATACTTCGGCCACTTCCGGGTTTGAAAATCGGTTAAAGTATTAACATTGGTCAGATATTGTGACCGATGATTGACTCTGTGACAAAATTATCGTGCAGTTAATAATTTACTACTACGAATATATAGAATCTGGATGTTTAATGGATGTCCCACGTGCATTCAGGCATGGACCTTCCAGATTGTGCATACAACCAATTTTTGTCTTATATTTATTCTGTTGAATATCTAATGGACATACTCAATCATCATTCATAGTTCATTGTGTGCACTTTATTAGACAAATAGTGGAGATTGCATGAACACAATGTAGTCAATATGAATAAATTAAAAATGAATAATCGAAATGTAGTTGTAGGACGATAATAGCCAATTTTTGTACCCAATAATTGACAGCGAATTCGATTTTAAAGAAGATTTTAAAAACTCTAAAGAACATTGTTAGAATATTATTCTGAGATATCCACAAAGTCATATAGGCTAACGCAAAGTATTGTTACGATGTACGAAATTTCACCAATCTCCGTAACTGAGCCTTTAACTTACCTACTGATGCTATAGATCAGATAGGTTGAATGTACATCTCTCAGCATAACATTACTTTACGTTCACTTATATATATGGTAGGTAACAATAATGTTATTATTAGGCATGAGGTTAGAGTCTAAAATGGCCTTGCAATTCGGTATTCTAGTATACCGACCGAGCGGACCATGAAATGGGGACCATCGCTAAATCAAATTAGAACGTGAAATGAAAGCTGCAGATAGTTTCGTCACAGAGACATCTCAGCAATCTCGCCGACATATCTCGTGTGACTCTCGATTAACGATTTCGATATCCAATAGCAAGAGAGTCAAGAAGATCCCTTAAAATTCTGAATGGAGTACGTGGGAAAAGCGTTTATTTCGCACTCATCTGGAGGAAAACACTAAGCAACAGGTTGGGACCCCTATTAACGAGCGCATAATTGCCTAGGACGTGCAGCGAAGATCGAAGGCCGGAATCGCCTGGCGTTTAACCTGACGTTTCTCACAACCTCGTAAAATATGTAACATTGAAAGTAAAAAGCCGTATAACGCAGCAAAACACGCGATCAAAAGTTACCCGAAGGAAACCCGTCATTTCGTTTCGTTTCTCGGGGGGATCTCTTACGCTTGCGGTTAATTACTGGGCCCACGGTTATTAATGTTATTATCACTCTCGAGAGCCTGCGCGGTTGCTGCGTAATCCTCCTCATATTTTCCGTTGGCGTAACGACCGTCGCGTGTGCACGGGGTATACGTAGGTGCATATATATATATATATATATATATATATATACCTGATATATATATACATACCTGAGCCAAAGGAAAGCGAAACAGCAGTGGCGAACGCCATTTGCAGCGCTACAGGAAATGCGAATAACTCAGGGAGGCGCGATCCAATTCGAAGAATGGCGAACAACGGGTTGGTTGCAATATGAGGAAACGCACCGCTCACGGAAAACTCCGGCACTTCCTCGCCTTCAGCGGCCAATCGATGCGTACTCGGATGTTCCAATTATATCTTAATTAATGATATCGCAAGGTAAACTAGAAACATAAATTACCTTCCTTATGTCGACTTTGCCGTTGTCTGTGATGATGGAGCGGAGATTACTATCGCCTGTTAAGGACATAATATATACATGTAATTACATTTAAATGATCTTATTGATGTTTAGACGTATTTCCGTGGCCCGTGAATTTCATTGATATAATATGACTTATAAATAAATAATGCTATAGAGCGCATCTATGAGGCGAAATCAGATCCGAAAGCATTCAATTTAATTGTAACGAAGGTTGATTGTAATCAAGATTGTTTACCTTTCAACACCACGTTTCGGATCGATTATTTTTTCATTCATTCTCTGATACTTGCAAGAAAATATATATTTTTGTAGATTTTCCGGTACAAATAAATTGTTATTCTTCGAATTATTACACAGAGCTTTTTCTTGATATATATGTATGCATTTGCTAGTGCCATGCGACATCAAGATTATTCATTATTAAGATTATAATTTAGGAAAAATGTAAAACGGAAAAATATTGGGTTTGATATATCGTCGTTATTAAACTTCAAATAACGCCAATCAATCAAAATGTCCACTCTTGTCTGGCACATATGATTGATTGATGATTATAATTCCTGCGAATTCACCGGTATGTTTGTGTCGGAATTATTCCCCTTACAGCCGATGATGGTAACTGGATGTTTAAACTTACCCGTACGTGATCGGAATTTCCATTGTCATAGTGGAAATGTCTAATTTCAATCCTGCACATTCGACATCCGATTTTGATGGAAAATAATCACATTGTAGCGTAACACGATCGTACAGGGGATGAGGTTTTCATTGATGAACTCCTCTAGAATTCCCTTTTTTTTCATGTCGTCAAATTTTTCCAACCCTCGAGTCAACGTGAATATAAGCAATAAAAGTAAACCTGTCGTCGCATATTCTAAGCTTACATTGCAATGTGGATATAGTGATTTTCTGACGCGCAATAGCAATATTTATATATGATCGCGTTATAAGTTGCGTTGTCGTTTTCGAACCATTGGATAATATTATTAAAGAACCATCGCTCGTTGGAATGAAAACAGTTTTGAGATAATTCCAGATAATTCAGCTACAGTTAATACTGTCTTCTCTTTCTCGTATTGCCGATTGTGGTAATGCTAAGGAGAGACACGTTCAATTAAAGGAAGGAGTAGTTTGACTCGAAAAATTAAAATAAGGGGGTTCCACTTTACATAAACATTTAAATAGAATCATGTACGAATTCTGACAGAATTAGCATTTTGTAGATAACTTATTTTTATTATGATGAACACAATTTATCATAATAGCATTTATACCGGTATACCGATTTTTTAATGCTATAAAACAATAAAATACGACGGAAATTAATAATTTTCACTTCTGTGTTCATTTGGTACCTAAGCACATTTCTTCTATGAAAGAGCCTGAATTTCTAACAGACAGTTTTTATTTTACTTTCCATGTTAGGAAATGATGTTATCGACACGAGATCGGTTTGACTGCATATATATATATATATATATATAGTCTCAATTGTGTCATCCAATTCACTATTTTATATTTCTATGAAACGATTTGAATATTAGATTGTGCATTATATCTGAGAAATGTAATAAAAGACATTTGATATATATATATATATATACGCATATATAATGATTGTACCAACAATAAACTTTCTCAAAAATCAAGTAGCAAATAAATTAATCATGTTGATAACTTTTATTATTATTATTATTATTATTATTAAATATTTTTTAAAGAATGACTATTACAGTTCGAGAAGATGATAATACAGGGATCTCTCTCTGCATCATCAATTTTACACATGTGTATAAACAAG
>JAPYZR010001232.1:0-36884 GCA_030522945.1 Trichopria nigra | reverse complement strand
AAAAAAAGGGGGCCCGTCACACCAAAGCCAATACATCATAGATAATCACCATATTTTTTATTTTTTTCCAGACGACGGGTTTTCTCCAAATCATGTACACCATTAGGGCTCCTCGAAAAGTCAGAGATACGCGGGAAGCGCTATAACTCCGCCATTTTGGAATGTTTTAACACAAAAAAATTTGATATGTCTTTTAATATGCGTGTAAAACAATAAAAAAAAAATTATCCATCTAGCTTTCATATTTTTTTGTAAACAAATTCCCGAAAATTGACAAAAAAAAACCTCTCTGGAGTGTACTGACCCCTTAATACATCGATTATAAAATACAAATGAAAATGTTGTAATTTGTATTGTTATTCTTAAAATCTTAAAATAAAACAGCTGGATAGATGGTAAAAACTTACTTCCGCATTGATATCCCTGAGGGCCGACCCCGCCTATGATAAATTGACAGTGATTGCAGTAGGTCACGATGAAATATTGATGGGCCACGAAGTGATGGCCGCGAACTGGCATTTTTCTCGCCTTAACGGCGCTCAGGCGAGCTTTGATGTGCGACGTTTTGTCTTTGGCGACAAAAGTCGGTACGCGATCGAGGGGCACTGTTCGAACTTGGAAGACCTTCGTCAAAACCGTAGCTAGGCTTACGGCCGTTGTGAACTGTCGTTGGTCCACGTTTTCCTTTTCGATGTCCTCTCTTTAAAATAAATGTCAATCGCTTTATATCTTTGTGCCAATTAATTACGATGATATAGATATTTTAATAATTTCTTTATTTAAAGACATTAAACTTGATAAAATGTGATCAACATTTATACGTTTCGGTCATCATTGTGACCCTCTTCAGATTTATTGAAACTTAAAAGCCACAGAAATATCTCTTCTATTACATTGTGAACTATCTATATGTATATTATATATGTATGTATAAAACGTCAAAACGGAACTTACAAGTAGTGTTCCACCTTTGGTACAAGATATTTTTCGATGATTTTCATCTCCCTGGCTTTATCGGATTTGCTTTCATCCAGCTGCGCGTCGCTCGGCCCGAAAAGCATCCCCATGCCAGCCGTTCTTTTCGATTGAAAATCTGCCAACTGTTCGTTCAGTTCTTCCTTTGCGCGCGCTCGCGCTTTTAAGAAGATCTGTAAGTACAATATCATGCATTACGAAGCTGTACTTATTATTATTATGATAACAGAAAATCGATTAATTTCTTTGTCATTTTACTCACCACTCGTAACCTCTCTTCCTTGTCAGCCTCTTTGAGAAGGACATCGTCAATTTCTCGAATAATATTTTCATCTACATTATTGAGACGAAGAGGCTGAAATAAAAAACCGTTACCGCTTTTCTCGAATAAAAGCATGGAAATGTACGAAATTAAACACGAGCCAAGCAATACTTACAGCACCAGGAACCAGAAAGCTCGAGTGAATTTCGTACGCCCATTTTCGCATTTCTTTCGCATTCCCTTCCTTGTACAGATTGGTCACAAGGTAGAATAACTGCAAGCGTACAAATGGACATTTTAATTCTCTTTATTTCTATAAATATATTTTAAAAACTGTAAGATTCGTGTTTGACGGTATGTTCAAGAATTTTGTCATCACGTACGAAAAGTAGGAAATATATATATATGAAATCAGATGAAACATTTGAGAACGATTCTTACCAGACTAGAAGGATCGCTGTTAGACAGAAGGTAGTTAATGAAAACTGCGAGAGGGGCATGATGCGTCCATAATCGGGACAACGACTTAAACGGGCCGTGATCCTCCGACTGAGTCTTTAAAAAAAGATAGCATCAATGGTTACACATATAATCAAAACTGATAATTAAAGTTTTATTAGTTTGAAACGAAATCCTGTATTTTTATAATTATTTCTATTTAATTTTAACATTATTCGTCAACTCCCAATCAAAATACAGAAAACGACGTTAAATGTGCTTTAAAAAAAAAACTCTGCAGAAAGATGTTATTACAGTAATTATTAGACACTAGTACCCGAGAAGCTCTTTGAATGTTTCAATAACTCGTTGAGGTGCGAGAAAGCGAACACAAATCATAAGAGCGCGAGACTCGAGTGCTGTATATAATTAAACGTACCACTTCTTGATCACTCATATCGTCATCTTCCATTGACATGATCGGTTGCTGAATTACTGGATGTGTAGGTTTATTTCCGTCTAGAACACAATATTGTCTTGGCGACGATGATGCAACGACGTCTTCCATTATATTCTGAAATTTCAATAAATCGAACGGCATGAGTACATATTACGTAGATTTTCAAAGATATCGAATAACGTCCATGTGAATCGATAATGACTCTGATCATGATTTTTTCGGTTTTTGAATTTCTTTATTGCGCCGTATTTTTGTTGATGTGATTCGACTCGAGAAACAAAAAAGACTAATCGATCCTGGAGATAAACCGTTGTTCAAATATAAAACAAAGTCACGTTAATTTTCACGTTACGTCTTTGTCATGATAAATCAGACATATTGACAAGTTTTCATGACTCTTAAAATCGTGAGGCGAAGAAAAGAAAACAATGAAAATTTATATTTATAAAATGGTAAATCATCCCATACTAACATCGGTCGATGTTGAGCAACTAGTTTCATTCAAATTGGGAAGAGGATACGGCGGTGGCGGAGTTCCCGGTGGGGTTCTATGTGGCAGATCGTCGCACTCGGCTTCACTGTGTCTGGCGAATCTTGGCGATGACAGATCGTTCATAGACTCCGCTGCAATCAGGCGTCTGCTGGCTTCAGCTGGAGAAATCATGGTAACCCCCAGCTGTTCCGGACTCGACTTGGTTCTCTGATGCTTATTCAGAGACGTCCATGCGCTCAAATTCGCACCTTGCGAAAACTGAAATGAAATATTACAGAATCCATCAGGTGATGTACAAACGATCGATTTTCTTTTTTTATGGCAGTCATTCATCGAAAGCCAATGTTCGAGAGTGAATTTTTCTTGAACGTACCGCCGACTCGCTTGATCGATCGTTATTGCGTCATTTTTATTAATTACTTTATCAAAACATCGCGACCAGCTCTTATGCATCAATTAAAAGATATTCGCGTTGAAAGAGTTAAAAGTTCGTTGAAATTTAACTGCATAGACAATATAGTCGCCAATGATTGAAAGCCAATTTTTCATTAAATATACTTAACCGTACTTAATGTAGGTTTGAACTTTTCAGTATTTTTTTTATATTTCGTTACACTTTTTGTACGTTTACTTTTATACATTTTTGTCGCGTGCGTTGGTTACAATTAATTCTATTTTAAGATATGAAGATTACCGAGGACGAAGATAGTGGCTGAAAATTTACAAGTTCACATGCACGATTGGCTTTTTATTATTATTTATATGGATTGCGATTACACAAATAAAGTGCAAACAAAGAAGAAAAATGGAATTTGATTACACAGACTACTTTTTACCGAGAATTATCATTTTTATCGACATTGATGAAACCGTCACTGAGCTTCGTAATGTTATCTTGATTAACTTAAGATTAAATATTACTTTAAATATTATTTTTCTCGTTCCAATCGAAAGTTTTCATGCTGGTAACTATTTGCTGGTGACGTATAGTAACAATCTCGTAAAATCTCGTATTATTTAAACAATGGAATTTTACAGGAAAACTGACGAGCTTTCATTTGAGCCTGTAGTTATATATATTAAAAAGACCGATGTTCGTAATGCTATCAATTTTATAGACCCGGCGCATGTCCAATAGTTTATCTGAAGACAGAAGGACATGTCGTAAGTAACAAAAGGGACTTTCAATCCTACTGCATTATTACCGATCAAACTGTCACTGAAGTAGTGACAGTCTACTCCCGATTACCGACATGAAAAAAAGATTTTGATCTGTCTATGCAATTGTTAAAGAACCAACTCTCGTGATTCTGCAGATAAATAAACATTTTTTGACCTCGCAAAATAGCGTTTCTAATCATTTCCATAAATGCAGCTATAATTTCAATCAAGCAATGCCTTTCGATAGTAAGTTGACAATTCGTGTAAAATAACATATTAAAATAAATGTCAAGAATATAAAGTTTTTAGATAGCAGGCGGTAACTACACACTGAACGCAAAGAAATGTATAAAAATGCTGTTAGCACGAGTTATTCGTGAATGTATGGTAACGTCTGGCACAACTTTCGTTAATGGTTGATGGCAACATGGCGAAGAGAGTAAACTCATATTGAGTACGATCAAACCTGTAAATTGGCTTTACGATTCAGTCCATGTTTCGTGTACGATAAGGCGCCATCATGCCTATAATCAGCTGTACTCGATATCGTGGAATATAAACAGTAATAATAACAACAACAAAAACAACAACAATTATTTGTTATAAACATAATTGGCAAAAACGACAGGTACACTGGTATTAATGTACACGTAATTTCAGACACTATAAATGCACAAACAAGATTCATTCCAAACATGAAAATACAAGTTTGTAATGGCGATGAACGGCATATGAAAACAAATCTGATGGCAGCTCCGGATAGTAATCTAATGCCAATGATAAAGTAAATGACGGCTGAAAATCACTCCTGTTTAAACAATGTTGTAAAAACATATAAACCACATATAAAAAAAAAGACAATACCATAGTCTAAGATGAAAAGTTGCTTGCATCATTTCTTGCAGCTGGTAGGATGATGATTACAATTAAAAATCATCCGACCTTAATTTAAGTACAATTTTAGAATCAACGTGACATCTTAAACGACGATACATGCTACTGTGTAATTAGAATTCCCATCTATTCTATTGCATTTTCCATAAATATCTTCGAATCCATACCGTTGTCAACTTTTATTTACCAAATGCCATTAAACATATGTCTGATTCATTAAAAAAAAAAAAAGTACGTATTTACCAAATTGAGATGGTAAATTTTTAATCACGTTTGAACGGTATGAATTCGACATTATAACCTTAAATATTAGACAAAGTTTGAAGGTTCATTTACGCTGAATATTTCAAATCAAACAATAATGTAAAACTCATTGAATTCACGACAAAGATGAAAATAATTCGGAAAAGTTGCAAGTTTGTTCACTTTAAATTTTTAGAACAATTTCTTTAAATGGAATAATCAGTTTTATTAAAACAATATTAAACATTTTAGTACGAATACGAATCTAGTTACTTTGTACTGGACAATCATTCACTGAGACCAATATTGACTGGATTTTTTGCAAGTGCAAATGAACGTTTAATGGAAACTTTAAGCGTAAACGACCGTAATCGCATCTAAGGGTGAAATGGGCCTACTTACAGAGTTAGGAATTCCACTGGTGGTGGGGTGTGTTAAATGTTGCTCCGGCTCCGACTGAATTATGCTCTGTGAATTGGGGGGATGGTGCGGGACTCGGGGTGGTAAAGGTGGCGGAGAGAGGCTCTGCATGGATAAGGATTTTCGAGATGGCAGCGGCGGTGGAGCATCGCCAGTACCACCGCCGCTGCTACTTGAAGGCAGGGCGTGCTGGTTGACGCAACAGCTAGTCAAGTTAGGTTGCAGCTAAAGCGAAAATTATACTGAATAATTATTCACAATTAAAAACAAAAAAGAAAATTCTGATTTACATTACGCCTGTCACCCAGGAAGGAGATGTCGCCACCTGCGTGTATTTCTATATTGCTAATGTTTAATAAATGTCCTTGATATAATTGCTTGTAAGCGCCTTTTGAATCACCTAATATGAAACACAGATTAATACTCCTGTAAGGACTGGCAGAAAACTATTAATATTCAATAATAACTCAAAACTTTCCATACTTTTCAACAGTTTTCAGTCTGCTGGATCGTCGAATCTTTCGGTAATGTGACACAATTAAATAATTTTGTCCGATATTTATTAGAAAATGGTTGCAGTACTGGCATTCTGATCGGCGCTTTTTTTCAGATCAATTGATCCAACTATACATTTTTATTTTTAAATTTGCACGAGAGTGTCGGTAATCCAGTGAACCGATTGAATGCTTCCGGTACAAGTAAGTAGGCTCACTTGCGCCTACAGGTGACAATGACCGAGATATCGTATCAACAAACAATTATTAAGTCACTACTCCTTGCGGTATTGACGCTTGAATTGTATCCACTGAAGGCGAATGGACTTACACATCGGGTCAAAGATCTGCGGATCAGCTGACTTTTTACCGATTAATTTTAATTATTTTTTTTTTTTTTCTTTTTTAAAAATGACAAATCACCTGCCGCAGGTAGATAGTATTGAATAAATATCGCCCAAAATTTGTTGTTCTACTCAGAGGTAGAATATTAGCACTTATTAATTATTAAAAAAAAAAAAGATATAAGTAACGTCCTTTTTTTTTAAATCACTCTCCTTCCTAGGTTACACGCGTAAATGTATCGCATGTTATATGTACAGTTTCATGTGTTATGTACATATTCGTAATCATGCTCTAGTTCATTTGACTAGTTAGTGTTTCTGTTAGTAGCAGACACATTAAGACAAAGTACGATTGATTCATTAGTATTGTCGGTAAGCTTTATCCGGGGTATGGCGATGCTCGTGTGATTAAGCCGCCCTAGTAGCGGAATGTGCCTGTAATCGTATTAGTATATTTTAGACATAGAGAGAGAGAGAGAGAGAGAAAAAAAAAGTTCAAGTTTCTCACAAAAACGAAAACGAATCGTGCTGTTCTAATAATAGCTGTATAGAACGCAAATTGAAAATGACACACCGAGTCAACACATTCCGTACTGTAGGGAAAAAGCCTTAAACTGATTCTACCTGTTTTAATATTTGAAACATCATTCCCATTGAACTTAAGTTTATTAATGATCGTACTTGACGTAGCTGCTCTTGTAACGTTTTCACTCGTCTTTCGGCATTCGCGAGGTCCGTCGAAGCGGCGCTATTTGCGTTTCCAGCAATCGCACCAGATTTACTTGCCAATTTACTACGGAGCTGGTCGACGTAACTCATCTCTCGATCCAGCATCAATTGAAGTGTAAGGACACGTTGGGATTCCAACTGGCGCTTCTTGTCATTCTAGTCATAAAACCACGATTATATAATGCAGAACACATATAAACACGCAGAAACACACACACACACACACACACACACCGTATGTATGTATGTATATATTTGAGAAATTTCTATTTTCCCAATATAGTACAACAAGCGCTGTGTATATGTTACAATTTAAACAACAAGTCAGATATGTCTAAAAGACGGTAGAGAATGAATGATTAATTATAAAATAGAGGCTAGATGCGTAATCGTTTTATTTAGACGTGAATACTTAAGTCTATAATAAAATTTGTTCAGTTACGTTCCCAAGTCCAGTTTAATCGAAAAGACCAAGAGCCTGTTTCACTAATATCGGTTAAGTCTTTGATTGGCTGACCATATGTAGTTATTTTTTTCTTTTCTTTTTTTTTATCGGAATTCTGATTAACTGTCAACGTGTTCCGCCAAGATCTTGTAAGCATTGATTTGTTAATCGTATATATGTACTGTTCGAAATAATGTTTACATTCTGTTGTGGCAGTGATTCTGACTGGTCAAGTCGTGACATGCGGTTTCGCGCGAAAAGTGGATACACATTGTCCTCCATATTCTAGCCTTATAGATCGACTAGATGAAGAAAATATAAGATAAAAAGGCCGTTTGAAAATAAACAGAGCAAGAAATGCTTCGCATTGTACATTTATTTGAATAGAATAAAAGAAAAATGTAAAGAAGTCTCCAAATTTTATACTATAGTCGAAGAAAGTAACACATTATCCGCGGTAGAGAAATATAAAGGTTAATGCAAAAGGTTTATCTTCCGAGTATCTCATATCTCATGTCAAAAACTAAATTAAATGCTAATGCGGACAACATGAAAAATTACCATTATTAAAATTAATAAGGCAATCGCAATGGTTATCTTGTTTTAATCGTAGATTCCAAAAGGTGGAATGCAACATGCTGTTTAAATCGAGCTAATCGATGATTAACGACTTAATCAAAGTTGGTGAAACGGGCCCTAGGTGAGGCAGTGTCCGTTAATTGTTTACAGCTTATAGACCAATTAGTAAAATTCGGATAATGACATTGACAACTTTAGGCACTTGTGTCGATTAAAAAAAAACAAACAAACAAACAAACAAACAAACAAAAAATATATATATATATAAGTAAACTTACATCGACAGGCTGCGGTCCAGTGATTCTGGTATTGCAATACGAACCCCCCGCGGGCGCGGTTGAACTTCGGTAAAGAGAAGTGACTGCTTGTGAAGGTGATACCATTATCGAACTCGTTGTTAAACTCGTTGGTCGGTGATGTCTTGCCTGAGATACGCCTGACTCCATGGAACTAACTGTTTTTTGTTGAACGGTTAACACTACCTCGTTTGAAGCTGTAATCAAATTCACCAACAACCATTAATGATGTGTGTTTTGATGAGTATTTGCAGAACATTATTTAATAGTGACTGTACGCAATGTCTTGGTATTACCTATTCTTTATTCGCGTGATGATGTAAGGGCTTGTAACAAATCATTCTTTACTAATTGCGTTATAATTATAGTTGGATATATATTTTAAGAGGAATTTATTGGTACAATGACGTGAAAAAATATATTTACAATCAAAAGTACAAAATATATTTACATTCACACTCATGCCGTAAAATAGGCACTTTGTCGAATAAATCGATATCCGGATTTATAAATCTCCAATTTGGTGCTGAATTATGGATCGTATTTGCTTTATGGTCCATTAGCTACGAATTTCATGTTTAGGTTAACAGTAATTGTCCCATTTCCAGATAGAAAAAACTCGCCCTCAATTTACGTTACATATATACGCTGTCCGTAAACCAATAATAGAACGTCTTTAGATACTTAGATATTCTCATTGTTTACACTTAACCTATCCGAAATTAAAGGTTCAAACTATTAACCTTTGACACTTTTGAGAATAACTTTTATTCAATTTTATCCAGTTCGTTAAGTATAGAAAAGTTATATATAGTTATATAAAAGTTATTTATTATTAGTTTTTCATATGACACATGTTAACAAGTAATTTTTATGTAAAATCAGAATATACTAAAATTAATTATTTTTAATCTAATTAATTGAAGAAATTTTAATATGATAAATCCATTACCTTTAATAAGCTCGGCTACTTCAAAATGCGTTGACTGAGTGACATTTAGCCCGTTCACCTGAAATGTAAGTTGGGTGTAAAATTATAACGTAATATTGAAGTTGTATGAAAAATGTTCCAATGCAAATTACGCGGCATTAATAAAAATTATTCGAAACTCTCATTCCTTAACTCGGGTATTTTAGAAATAATTCAACTGATGTATAGTGAAAATTCGAATGGTGAAATTCTTCACAAGAATTCATTCTGCGCATTGTGTACTGGTAATTAAAAAAAAAAAAAACGAATATACATTTAATTGCTGTGAACGAGGTATACCCTATTTTATGTGAATTTTCGCACAATCGATTATACACATATATATATGTAGATTTAAAAACAACTTTGCATAATTTGAAAAAAAAAAAGATATTGCTTTGACATAATTATTAAAAGGGACGAAGACGCCGTAAAAAATATATTTGAAATGTTTCCATTAGTCAGGTATTTGCAATATTCAAAAGTTTGTTTAACGTGACGTCTTTATTACTCATTATTTACACGTATGAAAAATATATCCGGTCATATGAAATAGTTTTGTTTAATGTACAATGCATATATATATATATACATACACAATTCAATTTTATATATATAATATAATATGCACATACAATGTAGATACAATAAAACAGCATGTATTATATGCAGATTTCAACTACACTCGCTGTTGGTAAGAACATTTCTTTTTCTTCCGTGTTTAAAACAAAAACAAAAATCGTAAATTTTAAAACATTTCGCGCACTTACCTTGCTTTTCGCAAATTCCGAATTATAAAATCGAAGCCCAGGTTTCCCAGATAGAATATCAGACATTTATTATCCAAGGAACTAATGACCAAAAAGATAATAGGATCGTGATAAAAGCGATATGGTGAACGATAAACGTGTTCACCCCATAACCTAAGATCATTTCGGAAAAATAAAAAAACAAGTTAACGTGCAACTGAAATTAGTTAAGTCTTCGGGGTTTCGAAGTTAAACACAATGTCGTAATGAATTGCGCACTGTGCAACATTGCAATACCAATCGTATCATTGTGCTGCATGCACACACGTAGTTTAAACACTATGTTTTAATTTATTTCAAACACACTCTATAAACTACGACCTTTTTTAAGCCAGAATGCTTTTTAAATATTCTCTGCGACACTGTATGTACAGTATAACTGGACAAAAATTGACATAGTTTCCTTTCCCGAGTGCCAGTCTTAATCTGATCTCGATACTTAGCATAAATTTGATTTATGGGTACTGGGAAATTTAACGATCGATCTCGTCTAAGGTCTATTTTCTTCATTGAATCACTTCTTCCAAGTGATTCGATGCCACAGGACTCAAAATTGTTTTCATGAACATTGAGCTTTTATTTACTTTTTTTTTTTTTATTGTTATTATTGTTCATTTGTCATAGAAATTAAATAATAATTAACCTAAAATAAATAAATTAATTAATAAATTTTTATATATATTTTTATTTATTTTTATTTATTTTTATTTATACTTTTTCTTTTTTTTTTTTCTTTTTCGGTGGCCGAAGGGCCAGCCTCATTATATATATATATATGCAAATACACAGAACTTTTAACTCTTGGTATTATATGAAAATTAAATCGTTTATTATTGAAATATTTTTCATTTAAATCTTACTCAGTTATACTTTATTGCAAAACAATCACAGTATCACTGTATATTCTGCAAATGAGATGGAAAAATCCCGTACGGTTTTATGAAAATTTCGAAAACAACATTGCGTCGGTGTTGCATCAACACCAAAAGCTCGGGAAGGTCTTGTAAATATGATTGTTGTCTGTAAACATATTTTCTATAAAAGCCCAGCGCTCGAAAAGTTTCATCCAGATCAAGTGTATTTTTGTACGTCATATTAAATACGCCATTTTGAATATGTACATTTTGACTTGTGATTCATGATCAACGAACTCAAATACCCCCAAAATGCCAAATTTAACGCCGTTGGGTAAAAATCACGCAAGAGTGTGTGAATTATTACTTTGGAGGTATATATATATGAAATACATATTATTGTTCACGGATAATGTTGTGCATGAAAAAAAATAACATTTTTTTTAGACAGAAAGTAAAAGATTTATGTGGATTTGCCTATATATATATATACATATAATACTCAATATTTTTGATTACTCGCCATTAAATGTCATTAAATCATGTCATGAACTTATATAAAATATAAATATAAAATATTAATTTTTAAGACTATTTGTAAAAGATCTGCTTTTACAACTGCTCCTGTGGTACTCAAAATGCTTTATACCTATGCGTAAACATGAATAGGTAAGATCCTTTGAGATTACTTATGACAGGTAAGTATCATCGACAATGAATTCCGCCTCACGTCACGATAAATTCTGACCTTAGCCTACTAAAATTGCAACACGGGGAATGACAAATTTCACAAAGATTCTTTTTCTACTATTAATTGTAAATTTAACATTCAGTTCTTTGAACCAAATTTCAAAAACAATAGCCGTTTATGATCAATTTGTAAATTATTAACTCACAATATGTCGTAGATTGATTTATGACTTTTCGAAACGAGGAATACTCGTTTTTGATCGTGACGTACATCACACAAATAAGACACATTTTTCCAATTATTTCTTTGCATTACAATAGCTTCGTTTTGCTGCCATGGTTTGTTATAACTATTTATTGTAATAAAAAAAGAAATAAAACATATATCTATATTTATTTATTTATTTATTCATTTATTTATTATTTATTTTTTTATTTATAAATACTGTACTAATACTGCATGAGTAACATTTTTTTTTTCATTTTAATCAACATTGTTACCGCATTTCATCGATATATAACGATTAAAATTGTTTCCGCTATAGCAAACACTAATGACTAAACAATTTTAAGATTTTTCATCGACCGAACGTACATCATCATAATCATCATTTATGCACATTTCCTAGAAGCATTTACTGGTGTCGGGCGTTCATAATACATCATACATCTTCCTTGCTTAGAGAAAACTTTTGGCCGAGTGTACCCGAAACGAACGCATATAATTTGTATGACGCACTAATACTACATGGATCAGTTCACCAATAGGAACTCACCGATGCAACTAGCTGAATTGGCGACGCTTTCGCGGCGTTATTTTAAAAACTACACATCTCCGAACACTTCAGCGATTATGTGGGTGTGCGTATACGTGTTTTCTCGCACGCATATCCAATCATTGTCCACCATTTTCGTTTTATTGTTTTTTTTTTTTTTTTTTTTTTTATTATTTTTCGAAAAATATTTAAAATTATATGATATCGTAAAATTCTCTACCTGAAACGAGTGACATTTTCGTCTGTGAACGATGTACTCGTCGCGCATAAAAACTGCCCGTTATCATTGTGTTATGTCAGCTTTGACGCGGTCCGTATGGTAAAAACGCGTTTTCAATTGTCCAATCTTTTATACATCTCCCAACATTGTCATCCCTTCAATTTTAAGGCATTCGAGGTTATATACACCTCTGTAGGGTATATACAATGAAAAAACTCACAATTTAATAAAGACTTCGAGAAAACGTAAACTGTGATTAGATTTCGTATACTCTTATATATTCTCCATATATTTAGCTCAATTGAACATTTTTCTCACGACGTCAGCCATCTGCACTTTTACGTTACAAACGGCGTAAACTCAATGTGGTTCTCTCTCTTTTATTTTTTTTTACTATAAATTTGACAATATATTTTGTATCTAAAAAGAAAAAAAAATCACTTGTATATACATCTCCTACATTTTTTATATTAAAAATATCAATTGCTAACAATTAGACGCACAAGTATAGGAGGATAATAATTATATTCATTCATAATGTACGACGTATTCTGCAAATAATTCAATTTTACAAATTTAATATGCAGCTGACATTTCAACTCGTCAATTTTTTGTTTGACAATTAAGTCGATGATATAATCTGTACTCTTTTACTTATTGTGTTTCTAAATAAAAGCATATTTTGCTTAAATTACTGAAATGTGGTAATAACTCGATCAATCGCTTCAATTAGACTAATGCAAAACGTTACCATCTTTAATGATGTACTAAAACAGTAAACAAACGTGTTACAATAAAACACTAAAAAAAAAAAAATCATGTAAATCAATCGTGAGCTGAACTTTTATAAATGAAATGGGCAACTAAGTGCATGTTTCATATAAAATTGATAATATGCGTCTCCATCCCTCGAGCAATTCACTTTATCATATAACATGTAATCTATATTATTAAACGTGAGAATTTAAAACTCATTAACCTAATTTTTATGAATATATAAAGTTGTCTTGCCATTATGAAAATTACTGTTATCTCTTCCCGTGTAATATAGAAAGGAAAAAAAAATAGTTTATATACATTGCATTATTTTGTTCTTCAAATCGTATGTATCGAGTACAATGGAGGCTTTTTTGAAGGCACGTGAAAGATGGTGCGATTAACAAACGCCATTTTCATCTAGTGTAAAGCCAGTATTATTGCGAACACCTAGATATCTTAAAAAATTAATTATAAATATAGAAGTGTGTTGCGAATGTCAGAATTACATTTACAAGATATAATAAATATTAAAAGAAACAATATTTTCAATTCTGGCAAGATATTATTACGTTATTAAAAATAATTATTAATTGTAATATGAACGAACATCGAAACAAGACGAAAACTGTCGTTTATACGGGCGCTTATACGTTATGCAATATGTACAATCCACTCGGGCTAAAACTTTCTGAAATTTCGTATATAAACATCACTGGCCTTATTTAACATCTCCAGGAAATAAATTAAAGTGAAGACGCCTGAAGACAGCGCGTCATTTTCATTTTAGTCATATTTATGCTCCGTTTTGAATTAGAAAAAATATGGATGTTTTTATTGCAAAAATTACGATATCGTGGTCGGCCTTTTTTCCATTGTGCTTTCGAATATATATGATGCATATGAATAAAACGTCATTAATATGGTTTAATAATTTTACTGAAAATGGGACATCTGTCAAATTTTTATGCCAAAAAAAAACAGATCTTGTTTGGAGATTTTTATTAATATCGAATAAATTTTCAATTCTTTCCTGACATTATTGTTTCTGTGCAGAAATCATGATATAAGATGCACGTTCGATTAGTTCAATGTAGTTTAATGAAAAAAAGTTTGTTTTTTTTTAAGTACCTATTTATTTATATTATTTATATCGTGGTGTTACATTCCATTTCTTCAAAATCTAATATAAAGGAAGCTTATAAATTTAGGTGCTTACTTGTAAACAAGATATTAAATATATATATACCTTTAACTTAAAATCGATCTTTTATGTCAATGAAACAAAAAAAAACAAAAAAAAAAATAAATAAATAAATAAAAAATAAAAAATAACACCCACTTACAGAATACATTAACCTTGAGGTCTTTCTCAAATTCGTAGTAATTGTTACGTTTTGAATGAGAGTTTACATTTTATGTTTTTGCTTACTTCGAATGCGTGCGCGTGCGCCCCTTTATGTGTGTGCACGAGCGCGCGTAGATGCGTTAATGAATTCAATTTTTGAGTTGCAAGTAAAGATTGACGCTTAAAAGATGAGATATAATGGAAGGCGCAGCTATGAGTTCACATTATACAAATATTATTTTCGAGTTTCTAAGTTGACAGAAATACATACTGATTTGACGTTGCAACTATGTAATCGTTCACAATTGTCTAAATGAAACTCACCTTGATTATCTGGTCACCTGCGTGAAGGCCAGCTCTGGCTGCTGCACCACCTGAAAGTAATATAAAAAAGAATTAACTACGATCAGTTTACAGTTAAAACAAAAGTAACACAAACTCTTCCCATCACATTTTATATTTTGCATTAATGACATCTGGCTTCACACCTGTTTTTCTATCACGATTTGAATGAGAATCAAATATCTTCGGCAAAAAAAAAATGAATGAAAATTTCAATATTACTTATATTCAATAATGTAACTTATTAATTTTTAATAAATTTTGCAGGTTTATATTTTGTTAGGTTTTGTGGCGTCGTAAAAGTGGGCATAAAAACACTTTACGTACCTTCTTTTACAGATAAAACATAGACTGGCTTGTCACTAGAAATTTTCATCCCATATCCAGCATCGTCTTTATAAACAACTAACGTGGCTACTGGGGCTGGTTCTCCTTTTCCACCACTGCCAATGCTGTATCGTAGTGACGTTCCGTTCATCCCTCTTAATGATTAACCAAAGTAAAAGAAAATAATAATCTTGCCTTTACTTGCGAGAAACTAGATGGCCTGTTGGAAAAAAATTCAATATTCGAGAAAACCAGTCGCATAATATATAGCAATGAATAAAAAATGTACGATAAGGAAGAAGTTCTATGCCCTATGGTTCATAAACTATGGTTCGTTTCATGAAACTTAATATTACAGTGATTATAAAGTATTTAATTTAAACACATTTTTTTAAAATAGAGTCATGCAATTAAAAAACATCTTTGATATTTCACACAATTAATAATATACAAAAAAAAAGACTTAAATTTGTTACAATTTATGTTCATACTTAATTAAGTGCTTTTAATTTTGAATTAACCTAAAGTTTTACTAATTTGTTTTTAATATATTTTTGAATAATGTTCTGGAAAATATATATTTTATCTATCAAACTTTATTCTTTTGTAGAAACAATAAACGTACACCCAATTAAAACTCACACTGTTAAAGAAAACATTTTTATTGCTAATGTTTCGAGTGATATATATATATGTCTAACAGTAAACAGGTAAATAAAAATATCTATTCAAAAGCACAATAATTTTGTCTTTATAAATATTGATCCTTATTAGTTGTACAAGATATTATCGTTGTTAATGTAATGTTTTCATTCAAGTCATACTAATTACATCCATACTAATTACAATAACGGTCAAACATGCTTTAAAAAGCATATTAAAAAAGGACAGAATTAATTAGTCTACATGTGTTTATTCTTTGAAAATTATCATTTACATCAACTGACAAATTACTGTTTACAGTTGGCGAAGTCTATGAAGCAATGGTAAACTTGTGTATTTAAAATTTTATACACATTTGCAATGAACTTGACAGAGAAAATTTGAAATTAATCAATTGAGTAGGATTACTATCACTACAATGAATTGGTGTAAATTTCTTATTGACTTTATTAACAGAGTATATTTTAAGCCATTTTATCAACAAGATGTTAATAAATCACTATTTCAATAAAAACAAATGTCAAGATCACCTGTAGATTTGATCTACATTGTCATAAGTATTTTAAACATTGTTTTGTTTGATATAACAGAAAGATAACATTGTAACAACATTAAACACTGGTCTTCAAGTTCTGCAAACTTTTATTCATTTCTCTACTTTCAATAATTTTTTTTCATTATGCTCAGAAAGGTACTTTAACCTATCGCAATAGATTGTTAAAGAAATAAATAATAAATAAAATTTAAAAAAAAATAAAAATTGTATTTAAAATGCAGCATTATATCATCCATAATTATCATATATGATATAACGTACCGCACAAAGATAGTCTTTAAATCTTGAATGCAATATGCTTTGTATAAATTAAACATTTGTCAATTTGTCAAATATAATCTATTATTAGAGCACATATACAAAATACTGGATAGTTTTTTTTTGTATATTATGCTAGATGGATAGGTATAATTGAAACACATTTTATTACTTTAAAGTTTTTAAATTATTTAAATCATATGTATCTGTCAAAATAAAATAATATATTTTTTTTTTATAGGTCAACAATAGATCAAATTCTATCTCTTATTTCTATTCTCAGAAAACAAAGCATCAAATTTACATAATATTGGAATGATAATATTGTGTCTCCAAAGTTAATATTCTGCAAGTATTTTTATGAAAAAGAAACTACTAATACGAGAAGCATTCCATTATTATAAAGACTTGATAAGTTTGAAGTAATTTATTCTTTTGTATTTTAATTGTATAACCCAGAAGCAACCAAAGTACCGAAAGTCATATTAATAGAATGCAAGAATTAAGTTGCGTATGTTGTAAATAAATACAATAGTAAAATGTTGACATCTAGAGCCCAATGAGACAAGGATAAAAATTTATTGGCCATGTTTTTGTCCTTGATAAAAACGAGCAAAATTATGAGATCATCGTGTATTTATGATTTCTGAAACATCAGTAATTAAAAATTCAAAGTAAAAAAAAAATGTCTGTCCTTTGTATCGTTAGTGGTTTTATGAAATTTAAAAATTTGCATTAATTATTAATTTTCATCGTCTGAATATCGCAATTTGTGGAGATTTGAGTGCAACAAAAACAAAGTGAGGAAAAAAGAATCGACTTTTACAATAATTCAAAGCTTCAGACATGCGCATCCTGCGAATAATGGCCTAAGCATCGTACGTAATTCAGTTTCAGATGTTATGCTTTCAGACTTGATGCGATACGAAGCAGAGCCAGGCCAGTTCTTGGCAATAAAGGACCACAGCAGAATGCGGATAGCTCTCGGACAAAAGCAAAATGTAGAGATGCCATAAACAGCAAGGTGCTTGAAAAGAAAGCTTGAAGGAAGGTGCAAAGTGTCAAGTGGTCCAAATGTTTTTGCATACCTGTTCTCGTTCAAGGGGCGAGTAAATTGGAGCTGTGAGGGGAGGTGATGGTGGATGATGTCGACATCGGCGTCCGCGACGTCGTCGTCGCGGCGGCGGTAAGACACGTCAGAGAAAGATTGTCATAACAAAAGTCGAGGCGAGAACATGGCTGGTGACGGGCAATAATTGCACTACCTCTTACGGTGAGGGCGAAGACACTTTCACGGCACATTCTGGTGCCGCGCGGTTTACAAGCCACATCTTCGCGGGATCGGCTCGACTCGAGGACCTTCCCTATCGATAGAAGGCGAGAGGAACGCGACGCAGCTACCTCGGTCGCCACTTCGTTCGGACCTTCCCTAGGTTGATTTGGTACGCCGCGTTAAACGCTATACATATATGCGAACGCGAAAAACGAAAGCGATATTGGTATTGAACCACAGGCACCACTCAGCCACACTCGGAGACTGTGTGACATCCGAGCGCATACATACGAGCTGCTGCACACCGAAACGTCTACGGAGCGTCGGGCCTATCCGGTAACTCCGAAACTCCCCGAAGAAACGTATGTATAGAGATTCAACCGATTCGACATATACACGACGGCACAGAACAGACATCACGGGATATTGTCCAATCCCGGCTTTTCGCTCAACGGAATATCACGAGTGCATGCATACATGCACGCACGCATGTATGCATACCTATTTACGGCGCCTCGAAATCCTCATACACATGTACACTAGTATACGTGTGTGTGGTACCGTATGTACCGTATACATATAGTACATATGCATACTGTTGCATATCACGCCTTTTCCCTATTCCACCGACAAACATAAAGCATAGACATTATTGTACATAAACATAAATATAAACACCCTATATACATGTGCACATGTTTTGCTTTAAAAATGTTTACACATGTGTATTATTTGAGGTTAATTTTGCATATTCACGCATATGTATATGCAAAATAAAATCAATATAATATGTATATATATATATCGTCGCTATATATCGTCTTATTTATGATATATATATATATATATACAGGGTGTCTCAAAAGTTTGGAAAGGGTCCTGCAACTTTTGAATTGAAAGAGAAAAATGTTCGAAAATCGGTGAAACACGTGATACGATTTTTCAAAAAGTCTATTTTTTCTGATGGGTTCGAACCCCCCACCCCAAAGGGGGTGGGGCGTGGCGTGTACGTTTTCAAAAGACCTATATTTTGCACGGGGTAAATAAACAACACTTTTAAAAACTTGTTTAACATGTTTCGGCGATTTTTGAAATCCTTATTTTCTAAAAAGTTACTAAATTAAACATTTTAAAAGTCGAATAATTCCTCGAGAAGTGATCGCAGCGCCATCTATGACTGGTGTTTTGAATTCGTCTCGAAAATACCTTTCAAATGAGCCCCCATTCGACCCATGTTGCCATTTAAGATATTTATCCCCCCTCGTACGCCCCCCCCCCTTGGGGTGGGGGGGTTGGAACCCATCGGAAAAATTAGATTTTTTGAAAAATCGTTTCACGTGTTTCATCGATTTTCGAAAATTTTTCTCTTTCAAAAGTTACAGGACCCTTAATTTCCAAACTTTTGGGACACCCTGTATATATAGTGTATATATTTAATAAAATTTTTTTAAAATTCATATTTATATACTCCAATAGATTTCAATGCATTTAAATGTGAATATGTATTATTTAAAAATTTAATTATAATATCCCAGTATAAAACGAAAAGGCAAGTTTCAAAATAAATGAATTACGAATGGAATTAAAACAGAGATATACGTCATGATTGGTTAAAACCTAACCCTATCGTGTCATTTCTCAATATACCGCATATATATATATATATATATATATATATATATATATATCAGTTTTAATTCCATTCAATATATTTCTATAATGAACCTTTAATCCCTTATTTTCGTTTATACTGGGACATTTGCGAATAAAAAATGAATGCATTGAATCAAAAATGGATTTAAATCCCTTGTAAAAATTTACTACTGAATGCCTGAATTATATTACTACTGCGCACTATACTATAGTTCCCAGTAAACGAACACGTATTGAAAATTAAAAATACGAATTGAAATTAATTCATATACGCGTTAAGTGAATTCATATTCAGTCGTTTTAATTCATTTTAATTCATTTTAATTTGTTTGAATTCGTATTTTTAACTTTCAATACGTATAGGTGTCACTACTACTGGGAAAAAAAAAATTAAAAAGATTACAAAAATTGAATTATTCTCAAAATTCGTGTTCTTAACCACAATAGTATATTGAAATGTACTGAAAAGAAATGAGAATATGAATTTTTACTCCAATTCTTTTCATTTTCTAAAACATAATTTTTGTCGTATATAAATCATAGAAAATAAACATTATCCATAAAATCACAAAGAATTGGAATGAATAGAACAAAGCATATCCTGTAAAACTATAATATATATACTATTCAGACTTTGCATTTTTATACTTTGAAGTCCAATAACTGTATACTATCTAAAGTGCACGAAGCAATATATATAGATGCCTTTTTCTATTTATCCTAATTCTTTGTAATAATGAAGAGAAAATTTTTATTTTCTATTTGGAGAATGAAAAGAATTAGAATAAATTCATATTCTGAATTATGTTCAGTATATTTCAGAAAACTTGGATTAAAAAGGATTAAAAATGATTAAAAATGGATTCATTTCTTCTACAACGAATACTTCTGAATTCTTGTTAATCCAAGTTTTGATGTTTGAATCATTTTTTTTTACTGTGCAAGAAGCGGAATTGAAAGAATTGAATTTTTTATTCTGTTTAATTCGTCGTTTGCTGGTCCCTGTAAGCGGAAACGTGTTGAAAGTTAAAAATACTAATTCAAACGAATTAAAATGAATTCACTTAATGCGTACATCATGAATTCATTTCAATTCGTATTTTTAATTTTCAATACTTATCTATTATATCATTGATTATATATATAGAAATAGAATTGCAAAATACAAGAAACTGAATTCATATGCAAAATATGAATTCTATTTAATAAATTTCAATCTTCTTCCGTTAGCTGGAATTGACTATTTACATAATAAACGTTAGATATATTATTATTTATAGAAGCCCAATTATTTGATGGATGAAAAGAATTGGAGTAAATTAATATTCTGAGTTCTATATTCAGTACATTTCAATACTTCCGGTCAAGAATTTGAAGAATTTAAGTTTTATAATCTTTTTAAATTATTTTTCTAGTGGCTGGGGAGAATATATACTTTTTAATCATTTTTAAAAGATTTGAATCAAAAAATGAGAATTTCTCACAAATTAAAAAATATATTCAAAATGCATTATTCAAATCAAACGATTGTAAATCCAACAAATTAAGCTATTGAAATACATTCACAATTCTGACTCCATTTAAATTCATTTTCGACTAATATATATATGGTACACAGAATTCAATTTATAGATATTCATTTTTTATTCAAATGTATTAAGAAGCATAGAATTTAAGTTATATAATTATTATATTCATAGGTTTAAAAATGCATTGAAATTCATGGAAGTATATATAAATATAAATTCGCTTTAATATATATGTATATAATGGAATCGTTTTTTGACCCCGTCGAATTCAGCTAAATACATTTCTATCTAAAGTATTTATTATATTTATTTATTTAATTGTATTTGAATATATATATTGTCTATACATGCAATTTAACATTTTAAGAATTACTCATTTATTCGATTCAATGTTTTTAAAATGATTGAAAAGTACTCAGGAAGAATTCAAAATGTGAATTCTTTTAACTTTTTCGAATTCCATTTCTTAATTCTCGAGGAAGCTATGTTGAATTCCTAAGAAAAGAAAAGCAATTGTGCAATATTAAGGAAAACAACTCTGAATACTTTATATATATATATATATTTCAATTTTTTCTAAAATATTGCATATGAATGTACCGGATTATATAGACATATGAATTTGCCTCGTTATAACTAAAATTGTCTTTTGAAATACATGGAAAATATAGAATCCATATTGAAAAAATAGAATTTTATTTAAAACATTACTTTTTTATTTAAATTTATTAAAAAGTATTTATCTCATCAAACGAAAAAGTATTACATTCGCAAACAAATATGATTGAGAACGTAACATGAGAATTAAAGTATTGAATAAAAAACGAATTCAAAACTGAACGTGAATATAATTCGTAATGATTCCTCCTCATTGTTCTTAGTCCAATTTTTGATTGTTTGCATACTACTCTTTCGAATTCTACTTGAATATATATATAGGGATAAACTTCATATTTAATTGAATTTCACTGCAGTATCTGTTTATATATATATATATATTGAAAAATGTTATTTATTAATAATTAAAGAATATATTTTTTTCAATTTAAAGTAGAAGATAATGCATTAGGTCAAGTGTGAATCGATAGTCAATATCAAATTTATTAAACAATGGTTTTTTATGGTTCGGTTGTTTTTGAAGTTCCTCAAAAAGGAACATCTCTTGACCAACTTGGCAACTTGGCATAAGACAAAAACTCTTATTCCCAAGTGATCGATTGATGAAAGAAGTATAGTCCCTAAAGAGGACCTACAATAAGGTCGAAAAGTTTGGGTAATGATGTCCTTTTTTACAAAACTAGAAAAGATAACCGAACCGTAAAAAACGTTGTTTAATAAATAAGACAATATAAATACATCCAATTTAATATTTTCCCAATAGTTTATTCTGACATCTGCAGATGATTTTCGTATATATCTATATAGAGAAGTTTGCTATTGTCACTATTGGCAGAAGAGATATATATCGTTATCTTAACTTAACTTAACAGTTGTTAACTCATGGTTATCGAATAATATCTAAATATATTCAAATAGTCGCGAAATAACAATTGTTAATGAATAACAATATTATAAATTAATTTTTTTCTTTCTTAATATAAAATCATCCACAAATAATAAGAGTGATTAAAATGCAATATTTTTACACGAATATTTGCGTATATAGTTTCACCCGTCATAAAAATGGGTTTCATCTATCTTATAATGCTTTGTTAAATTCTTATATATACTAAGAATATGAAAATAATTGTAAATCAAATAAATAATTAAGTTATTCAAAAGTCTTCTATACGAACTCTATATATGTACATCTAATGAAATGAAACAACACCATATTCCGAATTTTTTTATTCGAAATTAATCTCTTCGTACGCTTTGAATAACCAGTTTTAATTGAATTCCATATAATATATTATACTATATTTCAATATAGTATATATACTTTCCCTTCCCCTCTGCTCCGTTCCAGAATATTATTTTTTTTTTTTTTTACGAATTGAAATTCAGAAATTTTGAAAACATATTTTAAGAAGATATATAATTAAGATAATTATATAAAAGTTAATACATGTGGATGCGAAAAATGAATAAGAAGTTAAAAAAGCGCAAATAAAACGAAGTTGTTAATGAGTTTCGTATAATGCAAATAGAACAACAGTCGAAAAAGTGAAAAATTAAAAAAAAAAAAAATAAGAAAAACGTAATACAAAATATTTTTGTTTATATATATGTATATACACCAACCGTAGTAAAAATCGGAATGTATGTACGAGAAGTGCAAATCATTCTTAAGTTAGAGATCAAGTACACTTATTATAAACGTCATTTAAAGTTAATACTTTTGGTCGTCCGGCGTGCTTTCCGGTTTTTACCAGGGAAATTTTACTCCAAAATGTAAAAAGTGAGAATAGTAAGTGCAGATGGACGATTTTTAATAGAACAATAGAATAAATGACTGAAAATTTCAAGCATTCACAATTATACGTGTTATACTTTTCTCAATTTTTGCATTTTAGAGTAAGTTTATATTATTATTTCCAATCATGTTTCAGCAGCAGTTATCATTATTTCTCATCTTGAGCTAAGTTTTGATAAATATTTACATTATAGTTCCATATTAAAAATAAATATATATCGATATAATCTTCTTTGGTGTAGTGCAATAAACCACACTAAACGTATTTGGCAAAACATCGTGCTCACTTTTTAAAATTTTTCACTTTTTTGCATAGTAAATTTACATCTATATTGTAGTAAATTAACTGCAATTTCACCGCTCTCAGAGTTGTTATTTTATCTTGTCAGTACTAAAAACGTCGTGTAATTTTACCATTCAATATAGTAATTTTTACATCAGGATTTTAGCAAAATATTGCGAAACACTCATTTTTTTCATATGCACGAATGTTCGTTATTCTAAAAACATAATTTAACTAAAAGATATTAATAAGATTAATTATAATATTCAAACCGGTATATCATTGGTTTAAGAAAATGATATCAGTAATGCAGCCTATAAGAAAACTCCTTTATTATCCTTTGACAGGTCACCTGTCAATATCTTTAATAATAGGTCCTCATATTGATTAGAATGTAAGCCGAGATAAGGGTTTGTCGTTGCTCTTTTCTTAATACATATTTTAAAAGTTCCTGCGTCTTTAAACACTTTTTACGTAACTGACCCATCCGTGTTTGAAGTACCATTCAAAATCCATCAGACTCAAGATTATTGGAGAACTGACTTTTTTATATATGATCTGATGAACACAAGTAATAATTTGTTAATTTTTGTTATAACAAAGAACATCTAAACAAATTTACTATACATATATAGTGATAGATTGATGCTAACATTCCTGCGAAACGCAAGTTTTGCACAACTCCGTTTAGCATTAAAATATTATTTGTATATATATGATTTAGAATTTTACCACATCGAAAGATCAAAATCCTACTTTTATTGATTCTCAAATCCATAATTCTGACATAATTTACGGATTTTTATCAGTTTCGGATATAGGATTTAGAAACCAACTCAGACCTATTCGGTCCCAATCCGAATTTTATCATCACCGCGATACAATGACGTGGGAATCCATTCGGTTTCAACCGGTTTCAGTCAGAAGTTTCATTTGGAACCAATCGGATTTGATGTGAACGTCTTATTTTAAACGGATTCAATAAGAACATTTATTCTGAATTAATCGGACATTATTCGCGCACAGTTATAATCGGAACCAATCGGACTCCATCCGCATAGGCATTTCAAACGGTTTTAATCGGACATGACAATCAAATTTTAGGAAGTAAAATTTTCAAACGGTTTCAATCGGAACTTTCATGGATTTGACAGGATTCAGCGCGTTGAGAGTAATTTTTTGATTCACAAGAATTCATTTTGGATAGATTACGGATTCAATTGAATCCATTCGAATACTTCTGTATCAACTTCCAATCCTTTTTCGATTGCTGGGATGTTGAAATCATAAGCTGCCCGTACGATGTTATAATAAGGACTAATTTTTAGTCCAGCAACAAAAATAATTCATTTTGGATATATGTTCACCCTTCCAAAGCCTAATAAATGTTTAAAAACCATTTCAATCACTTTGTATTTATATTTCTATTATTGAAAAGCTCGGTCGGTAACTGTTCTATACCTTATAACCCCATTAATCTAGTAAACTTCTAGTGAGTTGCCCACAACGCGATATACATTCCTATGACTCCAATTCTGCTATTGGCTAGTTCGTTCCGATCTAACATCTGGAGACTTCGAACAAACTTGTGATACATATGTACAAAAATCAAAGCACACTTATTTTCTACAAACTGTACAAACATAGCCTTAAAAAAATCCTGATTCTATATAGATTCTAGAAAGTATATATATTCTAAAACACAATCTCAAGCATTTGATTTGAATTACATCAAATCATAAATCATAATCATAAACAATGTTACAAAAATTAACATCGGGATTTTTTCAAATTATGCCGTGAGTACAACTTCAGTTTGTCGCTTTCACTTCAGAATTTTGTTATGATTATATCATAATCAAGTGATGTGCTTTAAATAATCACAGATAATACTTATTACCAAAATTTTACTTCTTGGTGAATATGGCGTTTATAAAATGTATATAAGTTTGGGATAAAAACTAAGCATATATAATACTATGTACACTATATATTGATCTTATTATCGGAATAAAATTGATTAGACATTATTTATATACATATATTTCCTTATAGTATCTACGCCTAATTATACTTGGATCTTTACTCCGTAATATTATATTGCATAAGTCATTATTTACTGCTGTGTTGTTGTATCGAATGCAACAGTGTATTTTTACCAAACTTGCGTAATGTGTGATCATAAACATTTATTCTTTAATGTTTGAAAAATTTTTGCCAATAATCAAATTGGCGTTCTTTTTCTCTTTTAAGTTATTTATGGTAGAGGTTCAAAATTACAAAATCATAATTATTTTCACTATATCCATAATATAATTTGAATCCCAAATTTATTTCTAATTAATAATATGTAATGAAATATAATGTTATACTGGACAAATATAAGGAAGCAGAACCTAGGAAAACTGATTTTTCAAAGGCAACAATCACGATTTGTAAAATATACCTTAAAGCTCCCTAAAATTAAGTATATAAACAAAAAAAAAAGGCTTGATTTTAAACGACATTTTTTACTTAATACAAGCAGTCACTTACTTTATATAAATCTTTTCATGTTGTGAAATGTATGTGTAGTATATCAGTTACTTACACAAAATATAAAAATAATTTCTGACGTGCCAAAGGTTATTGAATAAATCAAGACTTAAATCCTAAATCTGCTATTTGGAGTTGAGTTGTAAGCAACTTTAAATGTCAATTTAGTAATTATGCTTACATATTTAGGTTACACATGGCTTTTCATATGTTCTGTTTACTTATCCTCAACTGGAGTGCAAATATGTAATAAATCTTAAAGGATTATTTCATAATTAACATATATTATGAATAATTGAGTTTGCCAAATAATTATTAAGTTCATATAAAAACATTGTTATTAATTATAATTCATTTACTAAGAATATTAAGAATTTCAAACTTCATAACAATTTTCTTCTAAATTACTTAATCCAAATCTATTCATACTGTTTTATTTTGTACATGTTATTATAGTTTATTAAAAAATTTTTTTTTTTTACAGAACTCTTACGCAAACCTGGAACTATTCAATAGTTCGTACAAATGTGCGTAATAATTTTCCACGTCCTAAGGAAGTAAAGAGAATAAGATACAGCTTTAAAACAAGAATGTCAACACTAAGTGGAAGGAAAATTATTATGCGAAGAATTCTAAAAGGATGTTGGGTTCTTGCACACTGAACACTTAATATCATTTATGGAAATCAATACAACGTACATTTTATATTATTGATAAAAATGTAGTTACATAATGTGAGAATTATACTATTTTAAATATCTAATAAATTTATTGTTTAGAAATATGTTCTTATTCTTACGTCTCCTTAATTGCTTCTTCTCATGTAAATTTAAATTTATTAATATGTTATGTTATCACACATGGCCTTATGGCACATTTTATACCGCCAATATATATTGTACTTTATATGAAGGGTCTACCGATTCGTTAAGAAATTGAATAAATAAATATATACTTATAAAATCAATATACTAAAATTACAACAATTTTAAAATTCATTAAAGTTTACTAGAATTAAAAAAATGCAATCTTGGATGTTGGCGTAATAAATGTGCAAATAATAACACATGTTTTAGGCATTTCTAAAATTGTAAAAACTAAAAAATTTATTTCAACAAAGGATCTACAATTTTTGTACACAATACAATTAATATATTCGTTGGTTTCATAAAGGTTGATGCGGTGCTGGTGCTTTTCGTTCAAAATATAAATTCCAAAATATTTAGTAGAAGAACATCTTAAAAAAAAGTAAAGTTTTTGTAAAAATTGTATAACATTATTAACTTTTCGCACCAATCACAAAATATACAAATAGGCTTGCGAAAAGATGCAGCCCTGTGACCAGCTTGACTCAGGTAACCAGAGTTTATATGCACATTGTTTTATCCCATACCTCTAAAACTGATTCACCGCTATCCCTTTAAATATATACAATTTTCAAATAATAAGATTAATTGATTAACCTGCAAATGTTAATATGGTAATACATGATTCATATGTAGAGTAAACTTGCGAGGTATATGCAAATCGTATCGTTTTTAGTAATTATAATTCTTGATACACGCAGAATAATTGTAATTTATAACTATACTACTATTTGTAGTGCACTCTTGAAATCTTGACATAATCGATGAATGGTTTCAATAGAAACTCATGTTAGTGAAGACGGAGGATAAACAGAAATGTTATGAAACAAAATACGTAAAAATATTAACGTATTTTAAAATGCAAAACTCTGACTTTCAATGTATATTGCTTGTAACAGCTAGTTCTGTAAAAAAAGCAGAAATATTTATTAATAATTAATACAGTTTGATAACTTCTATTTATAAGAATAGAAAATTCATTATTTACCTATTTATCATTTTCGCCAGCCATCTGATAATGATAACGACGAAGAGCAGCCAATTTAAATCTTCCAGTCTCTAAGGCTTGTTCCAATTCCAGTACGTGTACTTGAGCATCCATCTCCAAACGTTTAGCTTGATGAAGACTTAGACCCGATAATTCCAAATCGTCTAGGATAAATTATTTTATGTCATTTTATTTTCATATTTAGTGGGTGAGGAGAGTGAAGTTTTGGTATACCTTTATCTTCAACAAGTTTGCTGCAATTTTTAACGGTTGCAACAACATTTCCTGTGGCTTCGGTGACAGATTTTGACGCTTCTGACAATGCACTCAAATTGTTGCTATTTCTGTCGGCTTTCACCCTACTCGCGACTACCAACTGAGCAGTCGATGCAGCAATGCCCTGTGATGCAGCCACTAATTGTTCAAATTTGCCTCCGCGCGTTACAACTTGATCTGCAGCTTCTCTGTAAAAAACAAAATTGACAAATTAAAAAATGACGTTTATATGGTCGGATCATATTTTAGTGCCTATATATATTTAGTTGCATTCCTGACGAAAATAGACGAGTTTACAAATGTCCTACCAATTCCCACTGAAATTACACTTATGTAACGTTTACAAGTCGCTTTTATTTACAGGATTAACACTGTACGGTTCATTACTTTTTAAATAAAATGTTATTATTTGAAAATCACTCCTTACAATAGGAAATTAGCTCCCATGGCGATGGCCTTTGCCGCCGATATCAAGCCTTCTGACCATTGATGATTGCGTTTGTAAAATTCGGTAGCGGAAGCTGTTCCTCTTCCTTGCTCCAAAATTTCTTTCTGTAAGATTCGCGATTTTTTGACCAAGTTTCGGATTCTCAGCATCAATTCGGTACACGAATCCAAGATTTTACCGTTCACCTCCAATTTTACGCCGGAATCGGCGGAACGTGATTTGTCCAACATCTCCTACAAAAACATATTCATGTCATTAAAATATTATCATTTTTTAAATTAGATTTTTATTACAAAATATTTATACAATTTTTCATCCATCTACCAGCAGCAGCAGAGCGGTAACGGATTATGTATAAAAAGTACTCCCTAAGTTCTCCTATGCGACTACTTCTCTCTATGAGCTCAGGCTCATATTTAATAAGCGTATCATCATTAAGAGCTCTTTCTGAGCTCATAGAAAACACTGAGTATAATTTACCTGTATTCTGCCAGCGGCTTCCTCGATGGCTTTGTCCATGGTGGACAATTCTTTTTCCAGCAGACTTTCGATGGCTTCCACATTTCCTTGAGCATTCAGCAACATCGCGGCAAGCCTCGCCACTAATTCCAGTTGGCTCTTAACTTGTTCTCTGTCCTGAGAAACGAGGTTCGACTTCTCTTTTATGTGATTCAGCATAACCAGGCATTTGGACCCCAGTTGTTTACTTTCGTCTGTTATTTCTAATTGAAAAGAAGGGCCATTATTTAGATTAATACATCCGCTGGCATGCTGCGATTACATATAATATCGCGCCGAATGCATTCGAGAATTCATGTTCGTATTCCCAAATACAAGTTAGGTTTTAACGTAGAACGTATATAAGAGAACAAGTTGTTTTTTTGTTTTCTCTAATATATACGCCGCGCGTTTATAAGTGATGAAAAGAACAATTATTTCGATACCCTAAAAAACATTGCGAATGAGGAACACACATTATTGGAGTTCAAAGACAATAAATATATATTAACTATTCTTCTTCGAAGCTTTTAAAGTAACGAAGAAATATCGTTTTTATCGGCATTTTAGAAGACTTTGTTACAAATATTGAAGCCTATAATATATATCAACGTTTTATTCGAACTGATGAAGCATAAATTTATCGCGGAATAATAAAGTATCGAATACGATACGTGTAATACTTCCAGTCTTATAACACAGTTACAATTATCAACATTTCTTTATCGACTGTCGAAAATAGTAGTTGGCGACATTGAATCAAAAATAGTGAAAAATAATCCATTTTTCTCGCAAGCAAAAAATTCTTTCATATTCTTAAACCATTATTTCTTAACATTGTATTTTCGGGCCTATTGTTTTCAATTAATTCACGATCAGTCCGACTTGGAATCAATTATTATCTTACAATTTTAAGTGGGTGCGATCTATACATGATACGCCCACTTAAAAAGGTGAAAAATATTCATTCGTATTGTTTTTTGTCAAATTTTAATAAAAACACACGTCTTTTTACTTGATTCCTTTTTTACAAATTTATGCAAAATTTTTTTATTAGAACTTATACTTTTAAAATACGGAGGTAGTTAAATTTCCGGACGTCTTCTTTTAATTTAATTAAATGAAATTTAATTTAATTAAAATACATTTTAATTTTTTTCCGGAACATTGCAGACTATACGGCAGCAAATTATTGTCGGACATAATTTTGACAAAATTTACATTTCTCGAATAAATTGTATATCAGGTTTGAAAAAAAAAATGAAATACAACTACCCCCACGTTTTGAAAGTACAAGTTCTATAATAACAAGTTTTGTACTATTTTAAGTATACAAACAACATTTTCGCACAAAATCGGTATTTTGTAAAAAAAAAAACAAATAACGTAAAAAATATATGTTATCACTTCGACCCGCACCGTAGTAGGTCGGAAGAAGTCTTGAATTTGGTAACGCTGGTTTAAATTTGAAAAAAAAAACAATATAAATTAATATTTTCCTTTTTTAAGTGGTCGTGTCATGTAGAGCGCATGCGACGACATATAATTATAAGATTGATGACCAAGTCGAACTGATCGTGATTTTATGAAAGTTATTAGGCTCAAAACAGAGTAACATTCTTTTTGTAATTATACATGTTATATTGTCGTTTAAGTATATGTAATGACATAATAAATGTTAAACACTGACTTAAAAAATAATAAAAACTATAACAATTACTTTAATATTACAACGAAAAATAATACTCAAAATGAATAACAAGATTAAATGGGTAAAGCTTAAACGTTGGCCTTCTTTTTAGAAGGTGTGTAAAAAGGCTGATACTGAATCTTTACAGAATGATTACAGCTACCTCGGATTTAAGGCAACCTCTTCTTATATACACAATGATTTCCTGTTTTAATCTCGCTTCTCTAGATTGTTCCGGAATTATATATGCGTTGTATTTTTCCGTCGAATCTTCGTTTTGAAAAATGAAGACTTTCATTGCGAAATTAATTAATGTCATTAACTAATGTTTACATATTTTATTAGTTTTTCTTTGTATCAAAAATGTCACATCGATTTCGATTTATCCATTCAAATATACTTGATTTATAAATATTATTCCTTGATTTAAATGCATTGTAATTTATTGAAATATATCTAGATGTATATGTATGAATTCACTCCATTTAGTTGAATTCGGTATTTGACTCTGCCGAATACAGTTCAACACTTTTGCGTTTACGGGACAAGTATATATATATATATTTTTTTTTTTTTTGTTTTTTTCGAAATGGGCTAGAGGTAATCAACATCTGTACTCAGCACTACACAGTAAAACAAACTTTTTAATCCTTTCTAATCTAAGTTTTCAACTGTCAATCTTTTTTTTTACTGGGTATACCCAGCTCTTTGCTACGTGTTTATCGATTTCAAATGTGATTCTGACTTCAAAATGAAAAATTTCAATTAAGCAAATTATTTTAACAACAAAATTCTGAAATAGACTCACTATCTCCAAAGGTAATGTCCTTGGACGTGTTGGCGGTCGATCTTGCTAGAATCAAATATATCGCAAACGTATGTGACGCATGGATGGCCCTGCATTCCAATTGATTCCTCGCGGACGAATCCTTCAAATAACTATTGTATGCTTCGTATAAATCAGTCAGTGCCTGTTCCGTTGGTTTAAGCATAGTATCGAGATAATCCGGCGTACAAGTCAGAGACGATCCGGAAGGATCGCCGATAATATGAATAGCGTTATTCAAAATCAATTCCGCCTCGGACAGACAGCTTACTGCAATTTAATGGGGGGAAAAAAGGTTATAATTTCACGTTCATTCGAAACATTAAATATTACTTCAGACAAGATCGTGAAATATTCTTTTTTACAGTCTCAATAATATTGTTGGCATTTAAAACTGAATAACGTTTCTGAAATTATAAAAAGAACACTCGGTCATAAAAATTGATCTCACCAAATAACTCCTGGAGATCATTAGCCGATTTAGACTTTATTCTTTCAAGCAAGTGTTGAGCGTCTTCTTTTTCTTTGGATATCTGCGAGTCTAATTCCTTTTTCGAGGCAGTCAATATGCGCAGTTCATCTTCTAACGAGTTTTTCGTAGACTCAATCGATTGGAGTTTTGCTTGAAGGTCCTAAAAATAGGAGACGTTTCACTCGAAATTTCATTTATTAACCTGTTAGATCTGCGATAATGCATTATTCAGCGATTTGCAAGCGTTTTTAAAAAATATAAATACAAAGTTCACTAAAAATAGGTTTATTGAAAATAAAAAAACAAAACAAAACAAATAAAAAGCAGGAATAAAATGAAAACATTTAACTAGTTAAATGTAAGAAGCAAGTTTGGATTGCGTTCCGTTTAAAACTTGATGAATTAATTACCGCATTATCAAGCTTTGTATTCTCAAGTTGCGTTGAACATAATTGAAAATCAGTTCGAGTTGTAGACAGCTCCTCCATTAGAGCACTCAATTTTTCTACCGGTTCACAATTCTGCGACTTTTTCGACAGTTGGTCGTGTTCCAACTGCAGAATTCCTAATTGTTTATCGACATCAGCTTTCTGTGAAAACGATGTAAATTTTTATAAGTTTTTCTATTACTGATTGATTGCACGTGGCCTGTACTACTATACGCGTGACTGATACTATACTAACCTTTCTAATAAGGCTTATGTGTTCTTCCCTGAGTTTGGAGTAAACATCTTTGAGTTTTTGGAATTTTTCTTCTAAAACTTTATTTTTTTCTGAAAAGGAAATGGAACGCCATAATATGAAGCCTGACTCGGAGAATGGAAGATACAAATGAATTTAAATTTTTTGACGAAGAAAAATAATACCGTTATTTTCGTTGTTCATTCGTAACATTTCTTCTCTCTGCTTTTCTATCTCCTGGGTAAGCTGTTTATCTTTAATCATTTGAGTACTCTGCGAATGAATATGAGTGTTGTTTTATTATTCATTTTACATTTATTACCTTTTTTTGCTTCTGAATATCTCACCTGCTCCGATATTATAGATTCCAATCCCGCTACCTTACTCCTAAGCTTTCCGACCACAGTTTGATGATCAATAAGCATTTGATGAAATTCCTGCCTGTGCCTTCCATTTTCCCGATGAAGGTGTTCTATTAAGCTGTCTCTGCAAAATACGTGTAACATTAGCTTCTTTCGGAATAACCGACACTTTTTATAACGATATAAAGGAATGGCGGAGACTTTAAATTGACTTTTGCGAATCGCAATAGTTAATTACCTTTCGGCCAAAGCATCTGGAGAAATAGAACCATTCGTGACGGAATCGGTATTATCGGCTATAGACGTTGTATCAGACGTATCAATTAAACTATCTATGACGGATTCGTTATCAGTCTGTTCTACCGGCAATACAACCACTGGCGTTACGTAGGTTCCAAATTCAGACTGTATCAAAAAATTTGGTGGATTCTGGAAAGATTAAATATGGTCAGAAATTACTAAATAATACCAATTATAAAATTATATGTGTATTTCATTCAGACATTTATTTGCTTGAATTGGATAATTGAATGCGTGTTTGTCAAAAAGTGATTGTAAAAAATGTCCACTTTAACATTAAATAGTCCATACACGTAACGAAACAGACTGAACGTGCGCGAGTGCAAGGACTTGAGCTAGTATTAGTAGCCGTGATTCACCCACCAAACAATTTAATTCCATTCAAGCTGCTTCGCGCGTAATTGGTAGTTTAAATTGAATGAATCGTTTTGTGAACGATTCCCGACTATATTAATACCACCCTTTCTCTTCGCTTAGGGGAATTATTCAATTGAATAGAAGTAATATTGAATCAGTCGAATTTCATTTCGGTATAGATGATTGGCAAATGATAAACATTACGAGAGATTTAAATGCTATTTTTTTTTTATCGAATATTAAATTTCTTTCAATAACATTTACTGGCATACCCTCACGTCTTAGAAAGAGTGAATACATACATTTTATTTATGTTCATGAATTATTTCATTTGATATTTCGTGAAATTCATAAAAATACACTAACCTCAGGTAGGGACGGTATGGTAATCAAGTGTTTGAAATACTGCATGTGTTTGATTGTATTATAAAAACTTTTCAATTCCCGAAATTGTTTCGTAAACCGATCACGATGGCCGCTCAAAGTGTCTGCGGGAAGAGAGGCATGCAATTTAAAAAGAATTTTCACACAATAATCATAAAGTTGAGAAGCGTCCAGGATACAGGGAATCAATGGCGCTAGACGGCACTGCCCGCAAGGTGTCATCGAATTCGAACGGGACATATCCAAAGATCCAAACACTGAAAAATAACGTGCATATAATTGAGGTAGTTTGGTAAAAAAAATATATATATATATTATATACATTTTTTTTTTTTTTTGTGAAATAATTTGTATTAACGTACCTGCCTGCTGTAAAGCCAATATGTCATCCATATAATCAAACATTTCGACGGATAATTGAAAGCTAGAGAAATTTTAATAAAAAATAATGTACTGAATTTTTTCTATTTTTTAGATTTGTTTTTTATTGCCTTTAATACTGATGACAAAATCAAAAATGCGCATATATAATATATTCCTTTCACAATTTCGCACCATTACTATATATAGTAAAGTGAAGGAATATTAAATGGTAAATTCGTGCATGTATAATTATATTGAATAAAATGATAGACACTCACTAAACATTGATGTCATTTTCTCCGATTGCGTCGAGTTCGTCGGTGGTCATTGTAAGATTTCCGGGGAAGCGAGGATTGCGTTTGTGAAAGTCCAGCTTGGTCATTAATAGACGAATGTACAAATAAATTAGACGACCGTAACCTTCCTGTAAATGCTGCCATAATAATCCAACATCTTCCAATTTCTTGCGATGCCGATGGGAGTCGAATATCACCCTGGGGTGACCCTCCCGCAAAACTTTATGAAGCACGTGGCAAAATTTCCATGCCACAATACGATTTTCCTGTATTGGCTGGCGCAGCATGGACGCCCAAAATCGGGATCCACTCTTCTCTTGGTACGTTCCGATAATAGCATCTAATTTATCGCGATAAGGAAATGTATTTTGCAAGCTTGGTCGCGTTTTTCGAGCATCTATTTCATTTCATAATTGAACGAACTTAAATACAATTTCTAAATGGAATTGAAAACCCTTAGGTTAAGGGCGACAGGCTATTAACATCATAAATAAACATAGTATATACATCATTGTCAATGAAAAATAAATTGTTAACTTCAACAATTTATGAATAGTAAAATTGTGAAAAGTTATCTCATCCTTTTAAAGACCATTTGTAAAAGACAGCGATACGAAAATGACGAATCTTTATATGATAATGCGTCGGGCAAAAATTAGTTACAAATTTTTTGGAGTAAAAAGTGACTCTACATATAATTTCCACTCCAGAAAATATTTTGCGAGAATAAACTGCTTTTAATAGTTTGTATATATAGTGGAAGAGTATATAAAAATAATTATTATCTCTTTTATAACAATGAAATAAAAAAGAAGTAAGACTAAAACTCGTGCATCCTAAAGGAGTATAGACACAAAATTATGCATATAGATACTTTTGACCGTTAGTCCTGTACCATGCTTAGCTATTATTGTTGCGGACAGAATTAATAATGTTTGGAATTTGCGGTACTCGGCATATGATTTCTGCAGTTTCCCTACGCCATTGCACACCCGAATGGGGGTACTTCTCCACAAAGACGGCTGCAGCCGCATAAGACGAGGACCTAGTTAGGTAAATGAAATTGCAAAGGTCCTAAATCGGCGACGATATCAAAATATCGCATATTCTAAAATCTTAATTTAGACCGAGGTTCTACTATAAACATATACGCAGTGATGGGAAAAGTTCCGGAACGGTCAAATAACTCAGCGAGATTGCATTTTTTGGAAAAATGTTATATATACGAAAGTTTTATGATTTTCCCCTATCTATCTAATGGTGATATTAATTTTGACCTTGACTATTATTTTGAAGGTCATTTCAAGGTCAGAGTGATTTTTTAAAATGGTAATACAAATTATTAATTCCGGATTTGAAAAGAGCGGGAAATTTTACGTTAAAAACGATATTTATACGATATTTTCAACAAGGTCATGGGAAGGTCTAATGAAGGTGAAATTTGTGAAAATTGTTGAATAACCTTAAAAATCTGGTCCAATATCAAGGTGGCTGGTACCAGAATGTGGCTCTCTCCATTCCTACTGACATCTTTCTTCCAAAACATTTTGCTGTTTCCCTCCTCTGTGCCGATTATTCTAACATCC
>JAPYZR010001230.1:0-26814 GCA_030522945.1 Trichopria nigra | reverse complement strand
ACCTGATACAATCTAGATTCCAGTCCGTATATGTAGCATTAAAGATGGTAACCGGTACCATCTTTGTGTTATCCGGTACCATATTTTTCTCTCCGTGTACCCAAAATAATGACAAAATACATACACACATATGTAACCGTGGGGTAGAGGCGGCTGCTGCTTCAGCGAAGGGCTACCAAATAACATATATATATATATATACGAGAGGGTATTATCAATTTTGACGACGATGCTTTCATAGGCCGAAAAGGACGACGATGTCTCACAGCCATTGTGGTCAATATATAGCGTTTCATTTTATGGCTAGATGAGCCTAAATCCCACATGTAGGGCTACCGTATATTATTACCCCTGCCCTGTCGCCTTATTATTTAGTAGCTCTGTCGCTTGAAGCCGCAGCCGCGTCAACCCCACGATTTATCCACGGAAAGTTCGTTGACCCTATTTATAGGGGCTAATAAATCGGTTTTCCGAAAATTCGCGCAACTTACATCAAATATATTTCAAGTACATTGCGATGATACAATATGAGTGCGAACGTTATTTATACATGGGCGGCTCTCTAGACAATGTTGGCATTTGCTCCCCTACGTAATAATTTCGGGACTTTTACTTCAATACAACTTTCGGTATTTGGATCAGATTCCCATTTGAAAAAAAATATGCATGGATCTTTCACCATGAAATAAAGTGCATTTGAATAATGTAAATGAAATTAAAAACTGATTTTATACATTCTGACAAATGATAAAATATAAATTCTGATAAAATATAAATTCAAATCGACGTGAGAATTGATATAACCATTAATGAAGATTATCTTTCATGCATCTCGTAATGTATATATACATCAGTTTCGTTAGAACTTTTCCTTTTTTGAAACGCACGACGCGCATTCTTGAACACGTAATTGTTAATTTAATGCTCGTTACGTACACTCTCCTGCGTTTACGCTCGAGTATTTAAGTTATTTTCGAACAAGATCTCTCGAACGTAACACGACAACCTCGGGTAGTGTAGAGTCTCGAGGTCCCGAGGTCATCTCTTAATATTTCAAGGGGTCCTAAAACAGAAAAAGATTTCAAAAAATGAATTTTCTTAATATATCAGCGTCGCGCCGAAGCATAACATAATTGTGCGGTTATTACACACATGCTCAAATTTCCATCTTGCAATTCATCTTTAATGCCTGATTGGTTAAAACTTTCGTAATTACGTTGCGCCGAGATTTACGAGTTTAATTGTCCCATCCATCGAGGTATGGGATTTATAGTCGCAGCGGTGAATGATTTATACACACTTTTCATAATAATATTTATGTATATATTAATTGTGTGCAATATTTGGGCATGAACTTATAGTTTGACCTTGCGCTTTTCATATGTTTCCGATAGTTTTCAAATTTATGACGATGCTTGAGCGACCAAACATTGCTGAACGGATAGAAAATTCACTACAAAATGGCGTCTACGTGTTAGACATATAGATATCTATATCAATAATTTTATAATTAAAAATTAATGTATAACATTTCAAAAAACAAACGAAGTTCAAATATCTGAGAATTATTTAAAGAATTATAATTGAAGAAGTCCAGACGTCATTGGAAAACAGAACGAACCAAATTCGGAATGTTTAAGGAATATAGGAATACCGATATGAATACAAGATGAAGGATTCTCGATTTCATAAATTATTATTGTCCTATCGATCTTTGTAAATGCGGACTTGCATCTAAAATTGAAAGCAGACAAAAACTGCAAGAAAGTTATTTATAAGATTGAAATTTATAATAACGCTCACGAAAGACTTCTCCTTTTTTATTTAGTCTGTAATATTCAAGTTAATATTGATTAAATCAGTTTGAAATTAGTTAAATAATAGGAGTAACTTTTTAAAAATTTCTCACCTTATATATATCTGGATGAAGAAGAGATTTTCCTTTTCCAGGCCGTTAAAGCCGACTAAAAGCTGCCGACGACATCTCGACCGCGTATGTGCAAGAGTCCTTTGCGCATTTCACGGCTCGCTGATTCCTTACCTATGAGTCCAGATGCTTCTTTCACTGACATTAAAAAGAATAATTTTCTTGGGAATGCGACGACAAACGCGTTTCTTCACTCCGATTCGATTCGAGTGCGTAACAGTAATGATGTCCTTTCTGCCCTTGACGCGTAATACTATGTCGAGTCACGCTCTGATCACTAAATCTGCTAAGAAAGCGTAGTTTGAGACATTACTTGGCATTCTGATAAAGCATCACCTATTAATGGACGTAGAAAAAAAGAAGATTATCAACGATAGGGTGAAAAAGCAGTTCTTTTTCAAACGGCCCACGTGTGGAGACGATTCGTACGTGCGAGGAGTCGCAAACGATCGAATCGTGCACCATCGACGAGGCAACATAAAATGACCCAAATGTTTCGCGGCGAGAGAAGCGTGACAAGCGACGGTTACGGTTGCGGAATTGACACCGTAATGGCGGCGAAGGTTACGGGAACTTGATTCCTCGGATGGAAATAAAAGAGTACGACTCGCGAATTTTCAGCGAGCCGCCGACGAAGCGCGCATGTCTCGCTGATGTTAGAAAATTTCCAGATTACAATCGGAAGATTCGAATGTTTACCAGGCTGCAATTGTACGTGTAATTCGCGAGATCGACCCATTGTTACGTGACTGTAAAGGTATAATTACCGCATTAAGTGCATTACGTGTCGCTGTGCTTGTGTGTGCTTTTGTAAAATACGAGGGCAATATTGCGGTACGGGTCGAGTGCGCACTTACGTACCTGAATTTCAATTTATGAAAATTACAAAAGGAACGCCAAAGAGAAATGCCGATTGTTAATATTCATGAAAATAACGATGTCTTTTATTTCGCTTAAACAATAACTGCAGCACCGTGAATGCAGATCGATGCAAATGATATATATTTTATAAGCGAATGAAAGCACGCGGCATAAAGCCTGCCGGATTGCCAGTTGCGTTTCGCGGTTAACCTGGAAATTCATACAATCCTGTTTAAGTTGAGAGGAATTTCCGAGATCAGATATTTCAGAACTGATGTCGAGTTAAAACGGAATCCTTAAATGTGTATACAATCAATTATTGATTAGATTTGGAGACGAGGATGAGAAAATGGATGGAAAGGTTCCTCTGATTAGGCTACTATCATATGTGGCCATTAAGTGATATTAAAATATCAATCTAAATGATCCTAAAAATACAAAGAAAAAATATATATTTTGTTAAAAATAACCTATTCTTATATGTTTTCCTAACAAAGTCGCTGTGGTTCCAAATGGATACGGGGAAAGCTGGAAGAAATGACGGTCAGGGCAAAATACAATCAAACTGGAATCCCTAAGAGACGGCCCCCAGTTTATGGCCAGTTAACATATAGATCGCTTTGAATATGTGAATATTTTAAGTGATAAGGATCTACGTACCTAACGTCTGCCTATAGTTGTGTTCGCGCGGAAAGCAAATTCTCGAAATGCTCGAACAATCGGCATGTACAAAAGCATATAACTATTACGCAAGACAATTGGTTGATTGTCGACACGACAAAGCGATCCGCGTACAAATGTTCGACCTACCACAATTGAAGTTTGCCCCTTAGACATAAGCACGTGCAGAATCTATCTAACATTTTCAACGCGAACGGACCTAGATACATATACCATGATCGTCGTGACCAGAAACTGCGATTTTAAAAGGCGTTCAAAGAATCTCTTTGGCTATAAGATGCTGATGAAGTGAAAGACTATACTCTCCAATCAGCGAATATACACTGATAATCAGTCCGAACCCTACCATCTCGTAGGGTTTGGGCTGCAAATCAGCGGATTTTCGCTGATTCAACTTTAGAGAGTACCAAAAAATCATCATTTCGTTTCAGAAATAGAAACATTTAAAAATGAAATACCGGAGTTGATCGATTGACGGGAAGGCTCGACATCTCTGAAAATAGAAGTTGCTCGGAATGAAAAAAATATTAAGCCATGTAAAAGTATAGCTTTGTCGGTTTTTTTTTTTGGTAAATAATTCCGTAATCTTGGTGAATTCAGTGATTGCGCAGTTGTGAAGTTCAGTAGCGAAGTTTTTCATGATATTACGTTGCACTCGCGGATAATCAGGAAAAGCAGCCGAGTTGTTCTGCTTTGACATCAGGAAACCGCGTCCGCTCGATCGGAAAGTGAGACCAAGCGGGGAAAATTGAAGCCGAGTATAAATTTGTAAAGTTTTTCGTAGACGCTAGGGCTAGGGACGCGGTCTATGGATAACGCGGAAAGAAGGAAATTCTATCAGGAGCAGGCCCAGATCCTCGAAAGTGGAGCCGTGACGCGCAAGTTGTGCGCGTATCTTGGCAGAGTCACCGCCGCGTCGGTATACGAGCAGTAATGAGCTAAAGTAATGGAGATTGGTGTACTGCAGGGTCGTAAGAGGGTTGCCGCTACGCTGGCGTGCTCTCGTTGGACTCTCAGCCCTTTCTCTCGCTCGATCTCTCTATCTCCTTCTCCCTTTTTGTCCTCCAGTACAACTTGTCGTCTTTCTCTCGTCGACTACTTGGCTCCTGTATAATGCTCGTACACGTACGTATATGCGCGTATTGTTCGCGTAATGCAAGAAGTCCGCAGTGTCGTGTGTTAAAGAGCAAGCGAGACAAAGGGAGCAGAATCTGGGAAGGCCCGCAAGACAAGCGAATGAGAGAGAGAGAGAGAGAGAGAGAAGCAGAAGGCGAGTTAGTGGCGGATAATGATGCAGAGAATAAGGGGAGACGCATTGTCGAGAAACACGGAGAGAAAATGGAATTAAGAAATATAACGAGAAAAGCTAGTAGAGGAATAAAACGGAGTTTGCAAGCTGTTTGAAAGGTGGCAGAAAGACTAACGTAGGAGGAAAGTGAGATGTACACCTTGAGAAAACGTGCAATAGGATGAGATTGTAAAACGAAAAGGAGCCACTCGCGGTACAAGAGTGAAATAAAACTATAGCGACGTGAAAAAAGTATATGGGCGAAATGGGGTAGCTGGAGAAAAAAAAGGAGGAGTAGACTGGAGTAGTGCGGTTACTAAGTTTACTACTAACTCATTAATGTAAGTAGCTAAGTAGCTGGCCAGCATCTTGGTGGAATGAACGCTGACCTCGTCGATAAATTGTGCAGTAACTCAATTAGACTCTGGAGAATCACTTCATTCTGGAGGCAGCAGAGAAAGGGGGTGGATCGAGCTGCGAACGCACGCGGAAGGCGGCGTGGGAAGGGGGGGGGGGGAGTAAGACAGGATGGAAGAAGACGCAACGTCAGACCAGCAGCAGCACCCAGCAGAGTCCCTTCGGTCTCCCTGGTGTCCTAAAAGCGAAATTTTGTTTTAATCGAATCGACAGTACGCCGCGCCGGGTCGACTTGTCGGTGGCGGTGCCAGATCGATCGCTCTTGAGCCGGAACGCTGGCGCATCCGTGGAAATGCTGAAGGGAAATTCTTCGACTGCTAATTGAATTTCGTCTAATCCGATTTCGCTGAGCGAGTATCGCCCGTTTATACTTCGCGAAGTGACGATGAAGAGAGGCGCGCCGCGCGCGTGTGTACGCTCCGCAGCATTGCGGACCGGAAAAAAGTTTCATTACGTCGAGACGGGGCGCTGCGATTTCTCGTCAGACTCCCTTTGGGGGGACAAATCCCCTTACGCTTCCGCTGACGAACTCTCGGCGCTTGTTTAATACTCGAAAGACACATTTTTTGATGCACGAAATTCAGATCCAATACCGCAACGAAGGGTGGTAACGACGCGTACGACGGATGAGATCTATAATTACATCGCACTCGGCCATTTTACGCCAAAATTGAATTTTTTGTCGCAGATTCGTTTATAATGACGAAATTGTCGCTGAAATCATTCCCACAGCGAACACTTAAGTTTATGACTCTTTTACGTCTGCCCACAATACGGCTTCTTGTATTCGATATAAGTATAGTTGGTTAAAAATATGGCGATCAATACGTTTTAAAGGTCAAGATGATTATCACATAATTTGTGGGAATATCTACAAGTACGAGCGTTGGTAGTCGCCGGGTAAAAGTAACCCGGGATGAGTCGGATTCCGACTGAAAAATAGTAGATTACATGGACGTGGGATTAAATATATTCACGATTTGCGAGTATTCGGAATTTCAAGTACAATATTCAGCAATTTATGCCTACATACTTGTTGAAATTGTCAGCGAATTGATTGTGTTTAACAATTCTGAAGCATATAGTGTTCCCTACATAAAGGAACACCTCTCACCTGACATTTTCATTTTTTAAAATTGCATTCAAAATTCAAAATTGTGGATTCAAGTTGTTACTGAATTTAAGCAACATCTCGGTTCCGCCATTTGTAAAAGTTTCGATTCGTAATCAACGACCCCAAAAATCTCGATATAACAATTTTCATTAAAAACTGTTATCTTTAGCATTAAAACTATTTTTTTAATTGATACGTCCATTATTTATAAATCACGTGTACACATCATTAATAATTGTTCTTTTTTTTTGTTTCAGGTAAGTACCAGATATCCGGTGTCAATCGCATGACAGTGAGTTTTTTCTCAGTATTATAAATCAGAATGACAGAAGTTGACGGAAGGAAGGGTAACACTGCGAAAGTTGACGATGTGCCCATGTAGTTATTGTATTTTGTTTCAAATGCTTCGCGTTCGGATTCCATCATCAGCTTAAAAAAAGTCATTGGTGCCTTAAAGAAAAATAAAGTATATGAGGATGCATGAACGGTCTTTCGTGTATCGCGTGATCAACTAAGATCAACGAGGCGTGGTTGAGTCTGATCTCGAATTGGCCAGTGCAAAATTGGTGTGAACCCAGAAACTTTGAAAACTATAAAAAGTGTAGATATTATCATATCCTAAACTTACCTAACCTAACGCCCAAGCAGCAAATCAGGTTGAAATTACCTCTTTTCGACCTTCCATCAATTAATGGAAGGTCGAAAAGAGGTAATTTCGACCTGATTTGCTGCTTGGGCGTAACCTAACTTTACCCAACCAAGAAAGTTGGGAAAGTATATAATAGTGTAGATATATTTGGACTTTGCTGTAACAGATTGATATTAGTCTACTACATATATATATATATATATATATATAGTATAGTTAAGATCGTATATGTATATAGTTTGCCTATCAAATAGTGCACAAGTCTACTTGCGAATCTAGGGAATTCTCGAGTGAAGACTGTAACTATATTGCAGAAGAGTCTTTGAAGCTTATCCTCGTAGAACGCCTTGGTGAACAGACCATATCGTTGTCAAATGAAGAATGAAGGTTTCCTTTTGTTGCACGCCTTGATTGAAAATATATATAATTTTTTTTTCTATGACTGTATATAGTACTACGTAGATTCGTTAGTAAAATATGAATATAAGAATCAGGTTCAAGAGGAGGTGAGGGTGGATAAAAACAAAGAATATATATTTCGATACCATAGCTTAGGAGCTTTGATTTCCTTTGCCGATATTTCACCAAAGAACAACTATATATGTTACAATCCAAGACCATCAATAATTGCACAAGAAGCATGTATATATACGCTGAAATTCCCTTGGTATCCGACTTTGACTTTTCCCTCGGCATGTATAAAAAATGCACTCGATTAAGGTAGAGTCGACATCGCGAGCCTAGTGCCCTTTTTCCGACTTAAACTGTATTTATTTGTCGATATAGAGCGTTCCGCTGCAACCGTACGGAAAATTGGTTTAAAAAATCATTGCCCCGGCCCGGGCAAATCTTTCGTGAGGAATTCTCAAGGAGTCGGAATCAGACGTAAGTAAATCCCCCGTTGGCCGATTGTCGCGAGGGATAAATTTTTAAATCCGCACTTTGAGCTGAATTCACTCTGTCTCTCTCTCTTTATCTCTATCTCTATCTATCTATCTATCTATCTATCTATCACCGTCTGCTCTATCTCAGTCGCGAACAGTCGGTTCTTGAATCGCTGTTATGCTTTTGTTCGCAGTCTTTTTGAAATCCCAGACAGTTCAGACAACCGGAAGGTGTCGCACCTTTGCGATTTCCAATAAAGACGAACCTTTAAAGCGCTGTACTCCTCTCGCGTGCCTGCCTCTCAATCTCGATTCTCGTCTTTCGTGACGCAGTCGAGTAAGCGAAAACGCCATAAACACGCGGCCCGCATTACCCTACTACACGGCGCATCTTGCCGGGTCGTTTTGCGCGTTGTCGCTAGTGAAATAAACCACACAGCCGACTGTCGTCTAACGACCGCGTCCTCGAGTGCCCGTCGTTTCGTTCCCTCGTAATCGGGAATGACATTTCAGGCTTCCGTCTCTTACCGGAAATCTTATCGATAACAGGTCGAATCTGGTCCGATCCACGAGGGCACAGATGCTGATGGTTTTAGCGCGGCATCTGGGCCGTGCGCGCCATTCAGGAAGGAGCAAGATCGTGAGGAGTGAGAAGACAAACCAAATAATATATATATTTACCTAGTTAGGCAAATCTTTTAACAATCTTTCCTGGTCAATAGACAACGTGATAAGAAAAAAATTTAAAGACGTAAAGTGCATCTTTAAGTAGCGGTTGTCCCGTCGTAATCTTTACGATGGCGATTTTACACACGAAAAAAGGAGATGAAATCGGTTGCAGACAAAACTTTATTGAGGTTGTGGGTCAGGAATGATAATATTCAAGAAAAACTTGAATATAAGTTGAGGAAAATCAACACTGATTGTGATTGATATTCGTGCATTTACTTGTCCGCATCAGGTATAGCTCCTCCATATTGCTTTGTCCACCAAAATTTAACAAAATTAAAATTTAACATATATATAATTATCAGTTTATTGTATTGGACAAATAAATTAGTTTATTATACTGTACATTTTATAGCACGCTTTGATATTCGTGTCAACATTGCAAAATGAGTTATCATCATCATGTTTCGTTTGTTGTTCATGAAAAGTTTTAGAACGTTTTTTCGAAGTCACGTACGTGACGTCATTGATGACAATGAATCTTTATTTACCGATTATAACTTTATTCTTTGAACTTGAAAATTTGAACGTTAAACTTTACACTTTTAACCTTGGACTTTAGACTTTAAAATGTGTACTTTTAACTTTAAACTCATTAATAATATTTCTCTGACCTTTTGCGATTTATGCATTGAAAATGTCACAAAAAGTATACTCCATCAATATTTGAGAAAAGATTCAATAAACTTTTATTGTCTCGCGAATTCAGCATTTCGCTGATGGAATTTAATCAACGAATGTGTAATAGGCAATTCCGAATTACGGAATTAAAGCGCCGGCTGCACTTAGCATTTAAGTTTAGAGAAAATGTTGTATCACGCGTTAGGTATTAACGCAGCACAATTGGCTGCGTTAATAGAAACATTATATACGTAATGCACAAAACGAATTTTTAACGAAGCATTTAAGCTGAATATGTTGTCACGTAGTAAAAGTTTAATCTCAGATCTACCCTGGAATATAAGTAGGCTCGATTATTGAAATTACACGGGACGCAAGATAATTGAAACAAGTTTCCAGTTGTGCTCGCCGCTCGAGACTTTTGTCGTTGCGTTTCTCTCTCAAGTCGCGGTGCATTGCGTGCGAAATTTTTGCATATTTTTGCCCCCGCATGCAAGTGAAGGCAATTGGGTGAAACGTTGCGATTTCACGAGGGCACCGAATGAGGGATGCGATATCGATCGAAAGTAATCATTTCTTAAAGTAGCAATTAAGCGTTCAGATTTTCCATGAACTTTCAACGAGGAGACGCACGAATGGTAAATTATGTTGCGAAAAATTAATATTTTTTATTTTATCAAGAGAGAAATGTGAATGTCTACTTAATTACTTGTTTGATATTCAAAAAGAAAATTACGACAATCGTATAATATTTTAAGTGAAGAAAGAGATGATTTTTATCATACTCGAGAGAGTATATGTGTATATATCGAATGTCACAGGATAAAGGTTGATTGATTGGATAATTTTTAAATCGAGATAAATGAATCACTTTCTTTAAAGGTCATAGTAAGTAAATAAATACAGGAAAGCATATTTGTAATATTTTTGTAGGCATCCAGATTCTGCTTGATTACAATTAGCGCTCATAAATATTTGCAAAACTGTTCTTTCAAATTGAATACACTCAAATTATAGAAAATGTGTACCACTAATTTAAAAGTATATTCTATACCGATTACTTATTGGGTCTGCATGGTATATTATTTACTATTATAACATTACGATTACTAATTCAAATAGTATAAAAGAGACTTTCGTTATTTGCACAGAATAATATGAAAATGTAATCATGAAAAGTTTCGTAGGATTAATTTAATAATGTTTGTAACGTTGAATATTTTAAGGTATAAGCTCATAAGAATGACTCGAAAAGTTCGGTAAATTTAACGGAACTGGTTCACAAAACGTCTGCGATTCATTTACCCGAACCCATTCGGCGAAATTTCCAACACACGTTAACGAACTCTCACACAATTGTTTGTAATAAAACTTTTCCATAGGATTACAGAAAACAGTTTAGGGTCTTTGGTATAGATTTGTAAAATTAATCTTCGTAGATTATTATTATATATTTTGTGCAATGAAGGTTAAATAGTTGTATAGTATATCATTAATTCGCTATAGATTTCATGGATATTGCAAAAAAAAAATATTATTCTTCAATAATAATACAATATCGTCAAAATTTTCAGTGCAGTTCCAAAAGTGGGGTTGTGGTTTTTCCTGATACAACAATTGTTCATAATATCAAATTTATATGACTTATCTATGCTTTCCTATTCATAAATTTATGGATTGGTATAAATAATGCATTTCTTTATCGATATCATGGGATGTCGACCGTGTTTCGTAATTGGAAAATTTGAAAAACTATATACACCTGAGGTCGAAATTAGCTGAGAGATTTGCAATAACGTCCAATCGGCATCTCCGGGCGCGGTTCTTCGCGCACCAACGGTAGCGAACGAAAGTGCGTAAAGCAAAGTTCACACGCACTATTGTATTTCGCACGTCAGGATCGTTGGCGAGTCACATCATCACGGGAAGTAACGCAACACCTGACACCAAAAACTGAAAGTTTTTTTTTGTTTTTTTTTTGTCCCGAACCCCGGATTGGGTGTCATTTTCTACATACATAGAGACTTTTACCAAACCCGTTACAGCGTCGGTCGTCGCTGGATGTATAATAAAAAGGGGTAACGGTACCGAGGCTCGCTAAATTAGCACCAGTCAACGCTAATGTTTCTACTTCATCATTCTTCAAAATTGCTCGACAATTACAGTACCCTTAACTTCGGCCTATTTCGAAATGGAACAATGAAATGCATCCAGGCGACACGGCGGTCGATCGGCTGCGACGAACCTCAGAACCACGTATAGACGACGACGATCGTCAGGACGGATGTATATATGTATAGAGGAGCGTTTCCATTCCGTGACTTTGGCGTACCGCGACGACAACGTGCGTCCGCAAGGAGGCCGTCTTTTTAAGAAAAGTGCCCGGCACTTTGTTCCAGACTAAGAGAGCTCGCCGCCGGAAACGGAAAATGCATGGTTAAATAATTGCTCGAGATGATAGATAGGGGGACTTCGTGCCGCACGATCGCTTTCTCTCTCTCTCATTCTCTTTGTTACTCTCTCCCTCTCTCTCTCGTCGGGTATAGTCAGCGTCTCTGTTACTTGCGCAGTATCTACCTCTTTCGAGTCGTGTTCGTAATCCACCGCAAGTCACCAGTTGTCGTGTATCCAGCCATACGTAAACGATCCGGGTGCTCCCACACCCACCACCCACCCACATACGGACGTATGCAGCGACGCGCCGAAACGACGGCCCCGGATACACCGACGGTACATTGCGGTTAAATGTAGCGCAGTTTTCGAAATCGTCGCATCGTATACAATAACGGGTGACAATAAATACACAGCCACACGAGAGGCCCAAAAAGTGGCGAGGCATATGGCGTACCCTATTGAATACATTGGGGGAATAAAAGTCTTTACCGAATTTCGAGAGTGGATAACTGAACTTTTGATATTTAACCATTCACAACGGTGCGTAAACTGATATCTTATGAAAGCGGGAACTATATATATTGAAGGAATAAAAACAAAATATAAAAAATTCCCTATATTAGAGTTCATCGTATCTATAATCGAAGCATGACAAATTAGAAATTCAAAGGGAAATCTTCGGTTTTTAGTTTCTGAAACACCCTGTACATTTGCCGCAACCGCGAAGACGTAACGGCATACGACGACCGATACCTATACATACGTACACGTATATACATTCGTGCACTGGCTGTTTTGTGCTGTGCAATTACAAAGGGCGCTCACCAATGGTTGCAATTACGAGCCTCCGCTTGCTCGTCGACTAATCGCGTTCCAGGATACTTTTGCAGCCGATGCTATCGGCCGTCTCTCTCGTTTCCTGCCTGCAAAGGAATCGCCCTATATACTACATATATATGTATGTATATGTATGTAAGTGTGTATGTGTGCAACGAAAAAAAATGACCCGCCTTGGCGGAAAATTCATTAGGAATTGCCATCACTCGCTTCGAGCGCGAGTCGCGTCTCTCTCGCGCTCGTACGGTGCTTTATAATGCCCGCGATATATAGTCTATTATTACTTGTCATTAACGCATTCGCATTTCTCGCACTGCGATATATATATACATATGTTGCATATTGACTATCGATCCTCGAATAAGTAGCGCATCTATATACCGGTTGCAACACGCCTACGTCGTCGCGTCGTCGTTGCATGAATGTCAGTATAGCTCGGGTGTTGTATGATCGCGAGCGAACAATCATTCTCGCGATGTGTATATATATATATACATCTCGTTGGCAAAATACTTTGGCCTATTTTCTATTCTATTACGCAGCGCAATCGATAATGAACGATATTAGCACTATTTGTATTTCCAGGCGGCGCGAAGTCGTTGCGGTTATGCGCTTTTTAATTTTTATTCGAGAGCACTCGCGTGCCACTTGCTTTAACCTCGATATAGCGTTCGCAACCAAATTGTATAGGTATACATATATTGTTGTCGTATTATCGAGAATCACTTTTATATAACGAATGATAAACATTGCAGCTCGCGACGAGACTGTTAATGCGAGCTGATACGAGCGCATATATGGGATACAAAGGGAACACACACGCCCGTCACGCTGCTGACAAATTCGCGTTCTGCTGTTCATATAAATAGAGCGTCATATCCCAGACATATTCCGGCAAATGCGCGTTTTATATCGAGATCGTCAGCGATACCAAAGGACATTGGAAATTATATCGATACAAAGAAAAAAAAAGTATCAATCTCGAAACAATGCCCACCATTAATACCGTAATTCAGATTTCAATAATGCTTTGGGCGCATTGCGGGGCTTTAATGCTATCCGTATACGCTGAATAACGCGCAGAGATCATTGTTCGGGAATTCGTTCGAATTATAAGCCACAAAACGACCTATAAATGAAAACCGAGAGGGTGTTAAAAAAAAAAGCTTCATAATAGAAATGGGGCAGATTTCCGGCTGTGGAGAGGGAGCATAATGTGAAAATTGCGTTTTCATATAAAACGCTGAAAGCATTTCAATCGAGACTCGCCGGGGCTTGATGAAACTCGCGTAATACGACGATATACCTTTTTACAGCATGGAGTGCGAATTTTAGCGGTTTTCGAAATTTTGACAACGCAGTCTGATTGCGCTTACGCGTTGCCGATATCGGGCAGACTATACGCCAGCTCGATTGTTCAAGAAAATTTGAAAATAACATTGCAATTTTTAAAGTTTATTCGAATTCATTATATATGGGCCAAATAATTTGGCCAGTGCTAGAACTATTGTTATACTGTTATGGTTCGTGAAAAGATTCATTTTCATTTTCAAGATTGCGTGAAAATAATATCGAAGTTACTGAAAAGACCGAGAAATCACTCGAAATTCTTCGACTTACTCCAATAAAGAGTGAAATATCACTCTTAAAGAGTGAAAATCCACTCTTTTGAAGAGTGACTCAATTTTCACTCTTTCGGAATTTTACTCAATAAAATTTAGATCGAGAGTCATGATGTTCATGAAAATTTGATACAAATGTACATAAGTTTCAATAACCGTACAGTCATTACACGAAATGCTATTAAAAGTGTTTCATTTTAATAACATTTCCATTGAAGCGAACAAATAGAAGTCTGCGTTAAAAGTGTGCACAGTTCGATATTCATTTATTACATTAAATTCATGATATTAAATTGCATGCATATTTTATGCAATGTTTTAAGCGTGCGCATGAAATGATGTATATATGTATACATTAATTAACAATTTCGTTCAATAAAGTCGATTATTATTATTAAGACACATTTGCATTAAATTTATAATAAAAATACCATAAAGTGTAGTTCCATATATAATGTGTATCTGAATATTTATTTCAGTTATATTTTCATTAAATTTAACGTACTACTAGTGTACGCTAAAATTGTATGAAATTTTGCAATTTTTCAGAGTGTTACAGCATCCAATTCTCTATTTGTTCATATTCCATTGATAAAAAAGTGGATGCGGATATATATATATATTCTCTGCATGTTTATAATTGATGAGGATATCGTTATATGGTGATTCACACAAGTTTCGAATTAGATCGGAGATGGAAATCGATCGATCGTCATCTAGATTCTATCCGTGATTAAATTTTAATTACTCTTATATAATATAATTGGACTACCGATATGTGTGCATACGTTTTCATAATTTAAAACCGTGATAAATTAGACAAGTGCTTAATTATTGCAGAATTAAATTAAATGAATTTCAAGAGACGATTATGTTATATCCATATCTGAAGTGTCATTACTTTATTAAACCTTCAAAAAAAAAAAAATCATATTGAGTTAACTTATCAGATTATCGGCAACTACATCATCCTTTTGATCGCTTTTCTCTAGGAGAACAATTAATTCTCGTCTATTTTAAAAATTATTAAGAATTAATATTAATTTGTGAACTTACTCAATTGCGTTTTTTAACTTTAATTGCACATTTGAAAAAATATCTTTTTATTTTTTATATCGGTACCTTCCTAATCGATCTTGATATTATTCCTAGTTTATAATTCAATAAAATTTTATATAATCCCCCAGCCGATGCCAGCATGCCTGACATTTTAATTAATTGTCTTCGCGCAAGCTTTGTGCAAGAATCGGGAGATTGTTGTAAGAGTTCTAAAGGACAAAATTTATAGAAATTTATATTAAACATAATAATCGATAATATCTCAAGCAATAAAGCTGATATTACTTTACGCTTAAAATGTCCACGCGGAGTATATGAAAAAAAAAAGTTTATTCGGTGAAATACCGTTTAAGGAGATATCAGCTTCAAGGTATATTAGCCTACCGCAATTAAACGAGCAGCGATAACTTTCGGGCTCACTAAATTATGAAATGCGCGCCTTTTTTAAAGTTTCAGAGATTCTTACTGATTGACCCTGTAACGTACATTGTGTCACTTTTCGCGTCTAAGCGCTCACTGACATTTCCTTGCTTGAGATTTGATACACATGACAGTAACAACGTTTCATAACGTTACATACGTCGCATGACTCACGTGACATTTTCAGAAGAGTAATTATTATTAAACGTAAAAAGAATATGTTATTCCGATTCTCCGGATAAGAATAAGATATCGTGGCAGCATTACCCTATGACCGACACGAGAAGCTGCATCCGTGCAAATGAAAGCTATTGCAGTTTTAATTGTGATAAGCGCTTCTCCTATTCCGATATTGGAATCGCATTGTTTCAATACTCTGATGATACTGCAGATAAAAGTTTAGGAGTGAACTTGAAATCATATACAGTATAGAATACAGATTCCCTATTCAAAATTGTTATTATTTAATCAATTTGATCTGAGAAATAAACTTGTCTCATTATCTCTTTTCGCATTAACATTTTTAACTCTTTTCCCAGACAGTCTGGCCAAGTAACTAATTGAAAATAGTTGAAGCAACTGAATAAATTCAGCACCGAATAATTCAAAAACTTTCTTGATTAGATCTACTTTTTTGTTACATTCAAAGACTATTGTACGAATGGGTCTTGATCAAGACTGATATGATATATCAGTATATATAGAATAGCAATTTAGAATCTGGATGATTGTCATTTGATTTTTTTTTTTTTTTTTTTGTTAATCGATGTACATATTGAAGATTTTCCTTTGATTACGAGTCGTGCATGGGATTGAAACTTGGAATTGAACATTGCAATTGGTTTAAATTGAAAACAATTTCTCGATATATATGCGGGGTGGATTTAATTTTAGTTCAGGATATTTCACCGCACTTAATCTTTCTTACGCGTCCGTCAGGCCGAAATTTAAATCTTTCATTCGTAACGGCCATATAAATCATTGACAGCGACGGCAATAATTGCGACATAAATATTTCGCCATAAAAAAAATAAGTACTTTCGGCCCTGGCGGGGAAATAAAAAAAACTTAACGCCCTCGCGCGGTCGGGTCGAAACGTGCATCTCGATTACGCATAGCGTTACACATGTTTCGTGTACCGAAACGCGTTTCAAAGTGCGTAAATTTATGGCACTCGACAATCTATTTCTTCTGCGAGAGTAGCGCACACCGCTCGTGACGGCAAAAAATAGAAAGCGATATATCAGTGGAATCGTTAATACCCAACGAGGTTTCACATACAGTGCTGGTTATCGCTCTTTCTCTCTTATACGCCCTCGCGTTTTCTCACTCTTCCTCATGGTCCAGCTAAATCTTCAAGTGGTTTGTATTTTTTTCTATTATAGCGGCGTGTTCGCATCACTCGTAACGCGCGTGTGCACCGGATTGCATGGTCATTGCCACGACTGCCGCAAAATATAGTAATACGATCTCTCGTACCACCCTCCTGTTCTATATATATACATGTGTGTGTGTGTGTGTGTGCGTGTGTATGTGTATTTATACGCATATAGCGGTGGTGGGCTGCTGGTTGTAAGGCTATTTTGGGAACGAGCATTAAAGACACGCTGTACCAGAGCGTAAAGTGTTACGGAACGACGCAACGTCCACGGAACGCAACTGTACAGTCAACCTTGCCCTTTCCCTTTCGCGCTTACTATACGGAAGCGAAATGACTGGGGATTCTCCTACGCATTCATTCTCAACTTTATACGCCAACTAACGCCAACGCCGCGAATTATGTTGGCGGTATAAATAAGACCGGCCTCTTTATAAATAATGCATGGCGTTCCTCCCCTTTTTTTTTACTTTTTTTTTTTTTTTTTTTTTTAAGCGGCAAAGTACAGAACGCGTACATCTATCTACGACCGTTCTTTGCGGTTCGCCAGATAGATAAATGGAATTTCTCGGTTATGCACAAGGAGCATGCGACTATGATGTATGCACTCTTGTTGATTGAAGTTGAACGATTAGTTGAGGTCCTGTGCATTAATCAGAAGGTACGTATGCACGGCGCGTCCTGGTTTTCTTCCAGAAAGATATGATTTACATATACATATGTATATATATATATTTGTATAGACAAACGCTGTAAAAAATATAATTAGGTTTCATGCACTTTTTTTGCTCATTTTTAAGAATCGATACCCTAAAACCAGGCTTTGGCAAAATATTTATTATAAGGTTTTTAAGATTTAAAATGTTAATATCCAATATTTCTAAAGAGAGAAAGGTTCTCCAACACATAATTTTTCTTTTTTTTTTAAATGCCTCTGTGGGCGACTTCGCCCCCTCTTGTATCCACTGGCTATAATCACATAGGGAAACTGCAGAAAACTTATGCCAAATACAGACGATCCGAGGGCAATTTCCGTCGTGTTATTGTTGACCGAGTAAAAGTATATTAACTTCAGCTACATTCAGCGAGGCAATCATGGTAGAGATTGTGAGCATCTGATGGTTGTCATGCAACCGGTCGCACACAGTTTGTCTTTAAATTCAACAATTATTGCGACGGGAATCGAACCCCGGGATCTTCCCGAAGACAGTCAGCTTGTGCGAAATAATATTGATACCTTAGCTCGCACAATCATCGGTATATATAAACGTATATATAGACGTATATTTCCTCGAATTTCTAAACAAGAAGCGTGAGAATGAATGCCAGGACGAGATAAAAATAACAGCAATAGATATGCCGATGTTTTCGAAATAAACATCATATATGCAGTCGAAAGCAATATATACGATCACTCGAAATTTTGATAGGATGATATTGGATTCGATTGCTACTATCGACAGTTTTTGCTTTCGTTGTAGAAATAAAAATACTTGGTGTTCATTTCCTAGTAATCACATTGTCGAATGAATAAATATTTTTGGGGCGAGCATGGATCGAGAACAGCGTTATTCGCTCTTCGCTAAAATTGACTTTCTGCTCTTTGCAATATTTTTCGACGCGGAATTCGTATTTCACTCAGGGCGTTTAATTTTTCTAAGATATAGAGGAGTCGAATTGTTATTAAAATTACATCATTCATACATTTACTTGAGAATAAATCCTTTTAGTGCCAAGCATACGAAAGTGCAATTTACCAATGTGAGAACTACAACTATATGTGTTTTAATGTTAGTAAGAATGTGCATGTAAAAAAAAAAATATATATATATATTAAAATTATTATTACTGAATAATCATTTTAAGAAATGATTATCATACTCATATGTATTGTATATAGTAACATATATATATGTATTCATCTTTAATACACTGAGAGAAAAATTGAGTAATTCAACTAAATATTTATAGTTAAGTTGAAACCGAGTAAATATTTCGTTAATGTGACATCAATGAAGTTTATTTGATCCCATATTTAGTTGCAATAAATACAATTTAGTTGATTATACTATATATGTCGTTTATTTAAACGATTTGGCATTTGGATACGAGTAACCTAATATTTAGTTGAATTTACTGAATTTTTCGCTCAGTGTAGTATTCATTAGCCTTCTTTCTTATAAAAATGATTTCTTATAAAAATAAATTGATTTTATTAAAAACAAAAAACCTAATATCAAGCTGGTTAAAATTAGCGTAATCATAATTAGAAATTGATGAAAATAATCAATCGATCATTAGCAATGATTAAAAAGTAAAAATATTTCCGTAAATATGTCATCTGAAGTAAAAACTGGTAAATTTGTTTAGTTAAGGCTGAAAATTTGTTAGTTCAGCTAATAACTGTTTACCATTTATTAAAAACTGTTCTAAAACCGGAAGACCATATTCCATTCTGCTCGGTGTAAAAAGCACTTATCGATTTCAAGAATAACATATGCTTAACATAACACTAGTTACTATTTTTTGACACGCAATGTAGCGACTATAGAGCGGTCAAATTTCATTGCACCGCGAGGATTTTCATTTATAAAAAAAAAAAAAAAGAATATTTCTTCGAACATTACTCTTTTTCGAACTATTTGAAATTATATCATTTGAACGAATTCATCATATATTTTTTTTTAAACATTTTGACATATATCTTAAAATAATATGTATAGATATACTTTTTCATTCAATGATTGTAATGTTTTTTTTTTTTGCCATGAATGTCGTTTTGTCGAGAAAATTAAGCTACTTCTAAAGGAGTGAAACAAAGAATTGTCATTCTGTAAAGAGTGAAAAATTGCTTTTGAAGAAGGACCTAGACGTTCATTGACTCTATTTTAACATCAAGAAATTTAGAAACTCATAAAGCCTCCTAATTAATTCTGTTTTGTTTTCGAACGATTTTAATGCGAGTAAAAGAATGTAAACGATGCTCATTACATTTCTTGGAGTGAAAATGAATCGTTTCTTTAATAAGAGCAAATTCGTCGCCCTTGTAAAAGTGATTTATTACTTTTTACGTGATGACATTACTCCGATTTACTCTGAAGAGATTGAAATTTTAAGAATTTTCAAGATAAAGGGCGAATAGTTTACTTTTTTTTTTAAATGTTATGAAATGTGGCTCAATTCTTAAATTCAAGAAATTAGGAGAGTATTTTGTAGGGATTCGAGACGTTTTTAAATGGTGAATTCGAACCACATTGAAGTTAAAACGTCCCTCCTACTTGGAGACGCGAAGAGCTTGGAAGCAACACTTTTAAATAAAGAATTTGTCGTCATTGTCGTTTCTAATGAAAAACAACTTAATTTTTATAAAATAATTATTATTATTAATTAAAACTGTCAATCAATATTTTACAGCCATTTGACTCCATTCAATAAATACAACAATTTTTTAAGAATACAATTGTGGTATCGCAAAGAAAAAAAGTATTTTTTACTTCTTTCGTTTTAGAAATCCCTCGCTCCGATTATTTTCAATCCATATTTATAACGATTTTTGCTTTGATTCCGAGACACCTTCGTCCAGGTTTAAATTATAGAAACATGCCCTCATTGCACATCTCGGTATGCTAAATCCTTAACTTGGCATTATAAAACGGAAGCCAGTTGATTCGTTCGAATATACGGTTATATCCTTATAGATAATTCCTATATAAGTAATTAAAAATCTCGTTACCGCAGCCTGACCTCCGTCCATTTGTGCGACATTATCGGTCGTAGTGGTATATATTATTACTCCGTGGCGGTGAAAAGTGGATTATCCGTTTTACTGGAATGACAATGAAACCCTACTTCTTTATAGGTTAATTGGAATGGGCCACTATTCCATGAAATCATTTATACTCTATTGTGAAATTTGAGCCAGCCGTATATATATCAAATTGCAGAGTGACTTTTTACAAGTCCGCATGGTTCGGATGTAACTATATATACATACCGAGATGCAAAAGTCATACTTCCCCTATATATATGTATAGAAGTGAAAACTCCCGCATATACGGAATATATACCATTTTACTTTCCAAATGCACAATCCGACAACTTTGTTCAAAATGCGCACAATCCTCAATACTCGGAATTACGGTATACGGCGGAATTTCCCGAAAATTAATTTAAGTTTTTCAGTTAGCATAGGCGAAGATGATCCCGTTTTAACACCGGCCAAATATTAGCCCTTTAATATTCATTAGTCTCCTCTGTACGCGGCTCCGTTATTTGCCAGAGCGATTTTCGCAATTCCGAAAATAAGCCACACAAGCCGTAACGAGATCCATAATACCATAATAATACTGCCTATATAAAGCACTAAATTATGCGAGAGAGTTTTTAAAAGCGACCACGTGTATACAGTTATCACACACGGCGGCGAAACATTTTCCGGACGGGTAGTCGAGTGCCATCGAAGCCATAAAGACCATGCTGCTGTAATTTTTCACGGCGTAATCTTATCGTCGCACAAGTACAATATGCGCGTACAATGTGTGTGCGTGTGTGTGCGTGCGTGTGTATAAGAGCCCATCGTTTATCCAGGTGCGGAACAGTTTCGATCATGCAGTCGCAGTCAGTCCCTCGGTTGTCGTCATAATGCATACGTGTGCACATATGTGCATGGCACGATATACGCGTACGTATACATACGAAAACCAGGAAGCGCATAAGAGGGCGCTTTACTCCACGTCCATCTCACCGTAACGACGACGTTCGCTATTACGTTACGGGCTTAGCATTCATCCGCGTACGGTTCCGAGGACTCTTTCTCTCTCTTTCCCTCCGTATATTTCCCCTGCTCTATTTCTCTCTGTTCTGCGGCAGGGGCAACTATAGAACAAAGTAGATTCCCGACCTGTGAGTCATCGACACACGATATACACACCGTATAGACGTGGTGGGCATGGATGAATGCATGATATGTATTACTATAGCGGTGCAGCTCGTTGTGTACGAATCGTTGATCTCCACAAGCCGTCATTAAGCGTAACTGGCATTAAGAGCGGAAAGGGCACCGAGAGTGGGACCGACGAAAATCGAAGAGGGTGGTGGGGGCGAAAAAGTGGGCGATGAAATATTTAAGAAAATCGTTAAAGAAAGAGAGAACAGTAATAAGAAAATGAGTGCTCGTATATATATATATAATATATATACACAAACGTGACGGAAGTTTCGCAAAGACGATTTAAGGCGAGAACGACTTTGAGATTATATGTATATAATGCTATATATATTGGGTGACTTTTCGACTAGTTTGGTTAACTCGCGTTTTCAGCAGTAAAGAAGCAATATACGCAAAGATGAGTGCCGCTGTGTTGTGGTGTATGAATTTAAAATGATTTTTATTACCTCGGAGCGGAAGCGAAGACAGTGCATATGGATGCACATGGAGAGTCTACAATAGGTCGTTTCAGCCCGTCTTAAAAACGTCCGATAAAAAGATAACGTGCCACGGTGGTCAGATGCAGTGGTTGATGGGGTATGGCGTGGTATAGAGGGTGTAAAATTGAAGAGGACGGCTGTACGAGCGAAATGTTTAATCTTAAATTATAGTACGCAGACAAAAAGTGTATTGTTTGAGCGACCGTACTATAAGGCTGCGTCAACCATATGAGAATGATTGTGACAATTATACTATGGTGGGCACAACAATACTTTTTTTTCCGTATAAATGAGAAAAGAGCTGTTATTATGTTGAAATTGAAATATCTATATGATGGAAATCGTTCTGTAAATTAAAAAAAAAAAAATGAAACAATCTGTGATAACCGTGCGTTATCACAGTAAATCAATATTCACTAACATAATTGCTAACTATATGGGTAACGAATTTTTTTTTTCTATTATTATTGTATATTTACATTTACCTGATGGTGAAAATAAATGTTGCACAATTGATGTGAATAAATCTTTCATTGTCGACTAATATTTTTATTACTCTATTTTTAACGAATTCGAAGATATCACAAAGTATATAGCGCTATAAATTTATATTATTTTTTATGGACAGTAGAAATAAGGTGAAGTAGGAATTAAATTACGCGCACGATCGATCGAGGAAACATTTACGAAATTAAGTTGTAACGACCCCGTATATATAGGGAAAAGGGAAATTATGAATACCGGAACTCATTTGTTTTCATGTAGTAGTAAAAGAAGAACCCTCTATAGTCCTAAACTATACCACTAACGGTAGTAGAAGCGAATTAATCAATTATCCATGGTCATTGTTTCCAACTGTCAAGCCCGAGTCGTGTCATTTTTTCCTGACTGACATTTAAGAATATAATATGTGGTATATGACAAGTTTCTGTAATACCGTCAGAATATTCGTCAGCTGTGTATTCAGGAATATTCCAGCTTATACCATTTGTTTATTGGGATATGTTCGAACGCGCGTTTATTTCTACAAAAACGGAGATTCAAAGTAATATATGCCAATGAATATCGTTTTATATAAACATATGCAACGCGAACGGAAATGAATTCAAAGGGATCCATATATTTCGATTAATACCAACTAGTATTTAAATTGATTGAGATATATGTAATGCGGATTAAACCGTTAACAATTACCTGATTTTGGATTTTCGGTGAAAATTGTCAAATTGACAAGTACTGACATAGAAAATATCATGAATGATATGATATACAAATTGTCATAAAAACGAATCCATATATACCTTTCAATACATTTTCGATTATCCCTAATTAATGACTCAAGTCACGAACCTTTGAATTTTAAAAAGTGTAGCAGAGTTACGTACCTACATGCATATATATATAGTTACACGTGATCGACGATTGCAGGGATGTAACGAGAATATTAAGCTGAAAATATTACGCATAATGTGTACTTATTATGTCATATGTTATAAGAATATTATAAAAATAACAAATAATGAAATGAAATGAATGAAACGCAATGACTAATAGAAATTCTTCTTGTTTGTTTTAGGTAAGTTGATATTCACGATTTAAAAAATAACAAATACACGGTATTCTGCAACTTGTAAGTAAAGGCATTGCATTTTTATCAATTAGTAAATAAATATTTAATAACCCAATAACCTACATAGCCAGCTGGCATATTTCAGATTAACTTACAATACAATAAAATTGAATCTAGCCAAAATCTCCGAAAGATTTTATAGTTGTAATATTTTTGACTCCTACTTTTTAAATTACTTGGAGTTAAAATTGAACCACTCTTTAAAAATTTAGTGAATGATGAAATAAAATTTAGTGAATAGCGGTCAATTTTATCGGAGATTAAGAAGATCTTTTAGACATATATATAAGGTATGCCCATCAGAACATTTTTCAGTATTTCAAAAAGCTCTATAAAAATTTGTCAGAATTTGGGCAAAGGTTTCAGAAAGTTTTTTATTTGTCCTGAATTATTAAAAGTTTGCAAAAACGTCTCTGATATACTCCCCCAAATTACTCGTAATCTAATTTCATTGATAAACATAACATTGTCAAAATACATCAAATTTCAACGTAGAGAATCTTGCTCATCGGTAAATGATGATTTTTTCATCACAAAGTATCACCACTGTATTTTTTATACATAACTCAAAGTATAACTTATCCGTATTAGGAAAATGTTTAGGTTTAGAAATTAATCAAAGCAAAAAAGTTATCACACTACACGTATAGTATATCAGTCCATTTCTGTAACAAGTGATAGTGAAACGTACAGGTGTGTCAAGTTGTGAGTCACTTCCTCTTATCTTGCAGTGATATCAATTTCGCTGAAAACCATCAAATAGTGGTGCTCCGCTTGTAGTTAAAGTCTGTTTCTGAAATAAAAACACTTTTCATATCAAAGTTTTTGGTTTTTCAGAATGATTTTTATTTTAATACTGTCGTTTCTTCATATTTCGAGCACCGTTCGGAAACTCGGTAAAAATCTTCTTCTACTGATGATGACCACATTGCCATGGTGGGTCATCCTTTGTGTGAATTTTAAATAAAGAGGCAGCCATGTTTTATTAACAATTCGCTCTTTCTCGATTGGCCTGCAGAAAGTAGTTTCTCTCGGGAAATCATATATTTTTGAAACCGCAGACTATTGGCGTACCCTTAAAGGCGTATTCGGAGTATTGCATATACCTTTCATTCGTTCGTGTTCTTTCACTTGAATCGTCGTGTTATTTTTTGCCTGCAGCTTGAAGATTTTTTTTGAAAATCCAGTCAAAGGAATTTTCTCGGTCAGTGGATAAGACGAATTCAATTTCTCCCCGAATGATTTATTTCGCATAAAGCTGAATATATTTCTGTATCATTATTAACCCACTTTCTGACCTCTTTATTACTTGCCCGTTCAGTGTGCAGTGCACCCGGGATAATACGGCATTGTCGAGTGTGAATTACGTAAACAGGACTCTTTCAGTTATTTTTTCAGCGAGTAAAACAATATTGATATACAATTTCGATATACCGTCGTCTGTGCTGGACATGCATTTGTACGGTAATTATAACTGCCTTGATGAAGGACATGAATAAGTTCCCGAAATATTAGTACTCCTGATGTGCAATTGTGTCGCAGCTATATATGTATATATACGATTTAATTGCAGGAACAGTAGTTTTCTTATTTCTTATCTTATCAAGATTCAATTAGTGTATATATGCTTATCTTTCCAAAATTTCGTTAAGATCCAACGATTTATAAATCTTCATTTCGATTATATAAATTATATCCTTTCAACCGTAAACAACGGAATAAGAATGGAATGAAATGAATTTGATCCATTGGCAAAATACGGATGAAATTTTAGTTGCAAAAGCGCTGCCTCGAGTGGAGGATGGAGGAGCATTAATAGTAAGAAAATATAAGGGGGAAATGGGAGAACATAAGTACAAGGTAGATTTAGGAACGGCGACGAGTAATATTAAGAAAAGCAGAATGAAATAGGAAAACAAAGAGAGGGCGGCGGGATGCGAGAGCGCGCGTGCATTCGCATAGGCGAAATTATCAGGCGGAAATTACGAAAATTGCTAGAAGGGAGCGACTAAAAGGAATAATAACAAGACGGGAGCCGGCAATATAAAGATTGGTATATGTATATGGGGGAGCCAGGGAGTGGCGGAAATGTACGAGGCGCGTAAGGGGTTGTTGACTGTTAGGGAGCAGCGACTGTTTCGGTATATATACGAGAATCGTGTTCGGGGATCGAATATAAGAATTTAACCGCCTACGAGCTGTCAGCGCTTCTGCATATCGAGGGCGGGGCACCTAGGGCTCGTTGATCCGATACTGGTACCGTATAGGACCGCTTTCATCGTCGTCAGTTTCGGTAAAGCTCCAGCAAACAACATTACCGCCACATGTATCATCGTTACTCCCGATAGGACACGACGTGTCCGACACGCGTAAATGACTGTTCGATCATACGGATGATTTCCTTTTTTTTCTTCTTCTTATTTGTTTCCTTTTGGTTTATTTGTTTTTGAAACCGCGAATGGATGTAGTTCTTACCGAACGTGTCGTACTTTTTCAAAAGATTGATCGAAAGGAATGACAGCGCGCGCGGATGTGTACAGGGCTTGGCGTTTTTTTAGATTGACATCATAAGAACGAAGATGCATACCGCTGTCGCTGAGAAAAATGCATGGAATCGGTCACTATTCAAATAGTAAAATTTCATATTTAATCTTTTACAATTCGAGATATCAAATTCATGTTTAAGATCCATGATGTGAACTGTACAATATTCATAAAAATCATCCTAATATTGGATGAAAAGAAATGGATCTCCGTGGTAGAAATTAATCGTGGCCTTCCGTTTTATTGTAAAGGCCCTATATCGGAAAATCATTATAAAATCTGTACGAGAAAATCTCTCGATTCTGTCCAGATTTTATGTAGAAAATCTAGAA
>JAPYZR010001229.1:0-23884 GCA_030522945.1 Trichopria nigra | reverse complement strand
AACAATATCATCCAGATGAAATTTCATAAAAGATATTTTTCGAAGAAAATAACGTATTTTAAAATCGTCTGCTAAACGAAATTGATTGCATTAGTGATTCAGAATGACATATAGTTGTCACTCTTGCGGGTATCTCCGCATATATATATATGATTCCAACGCGTTGTTGCGTTCCTAGTTAATTCCAGAACGATAGCGATCACGCAAGCGGACATTGATTCGTAGCTATTTCCGATGCGAAATTAATCGCACAGATAATGATATAATCGCACTGTCCGGACTAGACCTATAACAATGACGAAGCATTTCGAATATATACATACCGAACCTATGTTGAGTTTTTCACACACTAAATGTTAAATAATTCATTTACAGCAGCAAATTATACTGAGTAAAGAGAAACGTGAAATAATTTTTCACGCTTTTTAAAAATTTAGATTAGAAAGAAATTCTTTTCCGCCCGCTTCACGTGCTTGGCATTTCTTGACCTCTGTTGAATTCATACCAAAAAGGTAATTTTCATATTATTGTCAAAAAATAATACAGCTTACATCATTGCGACAAAATTTCTCCCTGGCGGGAATCGCTAACTTTCCGCCCGTGGTACACGAAGTGCCACGCTAATGCTAAGCAGTTAAAAAATGAATCTCCGCACTGAATTTTTTTACAGGTGAAAAGATAAATTATATATGTCAAATATTTGTATACTTATAGTCATATAAATAAAATCGTATACACGTCATGCATTCAATGGCTTCTATAAACTTTTCACTTTTAACCTATAAAATACATTTACAGGTCAAAACCGTATATGCCTTGTAAAATCATATTTTATAAAAAAGTCAAAAATGACAAATTTCTTTCCTTTAATTACCATTAATTTTATAGGCAAACGAGCGACAAAGGATTGAACATAAATTGTGTCTGGAACTCTTTAAAAAGCCGAGCGCCGTTTCGGTTTACATGTAGTAACGTCGTCACATCCGGTGCGGTAAATAGCGAAAGTGCTTGCGGTACTTCGGGGTCTCCGCAAACGATGACGGCGGCATGCCGAAAACGGCTATATACGGTCGCTTTCGATTGAGATTCATCAAATTACCCAGGCGGTATTATTATATTTTCACCGTCGTGGTTCACGTGCGTGAATGTACATAAAAGCGAGCGAGGCAGGGCCGAAATAGCCCCAAAGCGACCACGTAGCTTTTCTGTATTGTTTCCTCGTCCCCGGCATTCGCGGCACGAGATCGGATAAGAACGGCATTCGACTCTGTCAACCAGGAGAAATAACATTCCGAGACTAGGCGTGGATTTCAATCGAGAAATGCGCAAGATTCGTTGAAATTATTTAGCCATTTTCTTCGTGTGCGGCTTTTATTGTCTTCCTGCTTCGTTTAGGGAATAGGCGATTAGAAAATGTTGAGAAATGGATGATGATGATGATGAGTATAATATATTTAATGCTGATTAGATTTGGATGCAATTGGTTTTATTTTCATGTATTACTATACACATAATAAAAATAGTTAACATACCCGTACATAAAAAATGAAGGAAAACTCGAGCAACGTCGAATTAAATTGTGAGATTTAATGTAATACGTAATTATTGAAAACTTAATGGCTGCAATCGAAGCTGATGTTTGACGGAGAAATTTCATGTACAATTTTCGTCCATAAACTTGAAAACAATTCTGTTACGTGAACCTTTGGTGCGTCAAGCAAACGAACAACTATTGTTTAACGACATAACCGACACGATTGTTGAGTAATGGAATTAATAACACTACGTTATTCAAATTTAATGGCGTTAAAATGAGTATACAATGACATTCAATTGATTTCATCATCCTTTTGCGGTAGCCCGTAATAACGCCCCTATTATTATCGCAAAATTTAATTTTTTGTTCACCCGTTGAAAAGTTAAGCCAAAATTACAAATTTCGATTTGAATTATTCCTTTTTTTTTAAACAAGTATAGTACAATGATTTTTTAGTTCTTGTTGAAAAGTATATATTAACTGCAGTTAATATATAATTTATAAATAATGTTTACATTAAATTGTTGTTTACATTAAATTCAATTAAATTCTAAACATGGAAATAATTCAATTGCATATATTTTCCAATGACAATTGCGATTGTTGAACTCTTAAAAACATAGAAGACCCTTGAAAATGTATACATTTGCGGTGGGGAATCTTAAGCAACGCCCGCATTTGCATATTGATTATAGAGATTTCCGGTATCCAGTTACGACATTGATTTTCAGAGAAGCACCGACTGTCCGCCCCTGGCAAGAATGGTGGTGAAGAACATTCGAGACGGACAACCGAAGGCGTCCTCGAATTTTTTTTTTTTTTTTTTTTGTTTTCGTCAAATTGAATCGTGTCGAATCTCGCTGTAGTAGGTACGGCCCTGCACTTCCCAAAATTGAACGGGCAAACAAACGGATTTCCGGATTCGTGCGAAAGGTACTGATTTGACGATGTGTGTTTCAGCGACAGGTTGTCGACAAGAAAAAGACGATTCAATTAGCTTCATTTTGTAAAACGAAATTTTAAGGAATATTGTTAAAAATTATGTACAGAAATTTGAAGTAAAGGAACATCCTCGAAAATGAACGGTACTCAAATGTAAAACGTGAAGGACTTTGAACAATTTTTTCTTTTTTTGTTTTAATCACCTGAAAATAAAAAGAAACCGACAAGAATTATAGAAACGTGCATAAAATACAAAATTGCAAGTAATTAGATAAAATATATAACAAAATTAAAAAATTGAAAAATCGCAGATAATTATAAAATATGAAAATATAATAATTTGTAAAATAGTTGTAAGTCATTTATGTTTATATAGCCCTTATTTTTTATATTAGTCTTATATATTAATAAATTAATTTCATTTATTAATACGGTAATAAGGCAAGAATTAAGTCTGTGTTTTTTCAATTGTTTAAAAATACGCAAAATTCTTTATGAATTATTCTTCACCCAAGTTTATCATTATTTATATATTTTGCAATTTTTGTAACTTTTTACGATTTTTAATTTCTTTTGTATTTTCTTATCATTTTTCGAATTTTTTGTAATTATTTGTGATTTTTGTTTTTCATTTATGTTTTTATAATGTTTGTATTATTGAGTTTTCTTTTTAGATAATTGAAAAAAAAAAAAAAAATTTCAGAGGAGGACCTCGACGTGATTCGAATTATCAAATTTATTTTAAATTCTTCTAACGATCCTGGAAATTCCCAGAACGATTACATTGTTATTATAAAGCTTATGCATATGTATACAAATCAATTCAGAAAATGACTAACGCCACTGAAAACAAATTTACATAAAAACTAACGAAAATGTAATTATTTAAAATCAACAAAAAGAAATTATGAAAAATGTGAAGCAAAATGCAAGACATGCAGAAGAATGCAGAAAAAAATGTTGAAACATTAATTTCTTTATTTAAAAAAAAATAATTTTAAAAAACTAGCTATAGAATAAAATCAAATATTCGACGCTATATATATGTTTTCACAACGAATCAAGCCCTTCACTATTTTGTCGGCTATATGCAAGTAACAAATTACGAAACACATACAATGTCGCGTTCCCGTATACAGATTTCACTTCATTTTATTCCTCAATGTCAAAGAACTGACACATAATATTGTCAGGTCATTGTGATCATGTCGGGAGAAATAGATCGCAGGTGATGCGAAGATCCATTAAATTGGGAAAATGACATTTCTATGATTGATATTGAAAATAAAATTTCATTCTGAACCGCAACATCTTCAGCGTTACTGTTAATTCAAACATAATCTTGTATAATTACTGTTCCAAATACAAAATACATTGTGTAATTCTATTTTCAATAAACTGGAATTGTAAATAAATTACATAGTATATTTATATATAATCGTAATTGTACATATATATATATATATATTAAAATTATATAAGATTATATATTACACGTATAATTAATTCAGCGACTTTTTTAAAACATGAATTTTTTTTTTATATATTTTGACATATACAAAATAACGATACAGTTTTCATTTTAAACTTTACAGATATGAACACAGTCAGAATAACATCTGTAACTTTGATAATAATTAATTTCGAATTTTGTAACCAATATGTAACCAACTTCGAAAGTATACGAATATCACGGCAATAAAATGTAAAAAACAAATCACACTTTCATTCCCGAAACGTAAACCAACACTTTGTTCTTTAATCGTTGACAGTCGACTGATAATAATGATCATTATTTAAAAATACACAAGGAATGCCTCTCCTTAAGGAGTGTTTTCACTTTTCATATAAACGTTAGGAAACAGCGAGGAAAATAACGGCAAAAAGTACACGGCGTAGGCGTTAAAGGGTTAATACTGGTGGCTAATGATTTTATATAAGTGACAGGTGGTTTCATAAAGATGTCGGTCTTCACTTTTCAGAGAAACCCCGGGAACAATGAGTTATACCGCGTAATTGCGTTCAATTATACCCAGAATTACATACAATTATTCGCAATTGTTGTAGGAAATGTAGTAGTTTCTACCAGAGTACATCAAGAAGAATCACAATAATTTCAAACTTAAAATTATACTTTGCACATTTTTAAGTTAATAATTAAGTGCGCAAAATTTCCGGGAAAAGGTTTCGATTAGAGGTTGCGGAAATAAAAATTCGCATGTTTGAATATTCGTTGAAATATAGTGGCAGTATAGTGTGAAACCAGATTCGTTCTGTCCGTTGCAGTGTAATTTAATCGTCCGTTTTCTTTTCAAAGGTTATCGGAAGTGTTTTATTAATTTGAAGCCTGACAGATTCAAGTACTATTTTACTACGTTCGCCTAGTCAATACTGTAAGAATTCATTGATAAACGTAAACAGTAATTATACTTTTAATGTCATACAGCGTTAGAATTAAGTACATTATAACGTTAAAAGTTTTATATATAACTTCACCAGTTTGTATTGAAGAATTGTTAAAGTTATATAAGTATCGCACTCAGTGACGTAAGGCTTGTCAAACGTGAATTAAATAGTAATGATTTTCGTTTAAATGTGAAATTTTTGTTCTGTGAATAATAATCGTTTGATTGAGTATTCATCGTAGAGAAGATTTTAATATAATCATAAATGTAAGTTTGAAAGTATACTTTATGATCGAAATTGTAAACTATATATGTTTTTTGCAATTTAAAGTACACTTAGTTGGAGTTACGTAGATGTATAAGGATGGATGTGTTTATTGTAATCTGGCATTTTTAAATATTTTAGAATCGAAATTTTCGGTAAATTGTGTTTTTATGGAATTCTTAACTATACCCTCAAATAATAGAATTCTATAAATGTCTTAAAATGATGTAAAACGATAGTAATTATGATAAATTGATCAAATTTTAAAATATGATAATTATCATTTTTAATTTCAAAAATATAACACTTCAATTCAGGGGTAGAAAAAATTACCTAGAATGAGAGTGACATTATTTTTTGTCAATTTTCATCACCTTTTCAATGTCGTTATCTGTTCACTTGTCGTTAGTTATATTTTTAATGATTTTTCTTCAAAAACAGTTACAGTTGATCATTTCATATCCGTTATTACTGTTAACTTTTATCCTTCATCTATAGTAATATGATTTTTTTCAATTTTTGACCATTTTAATCCGTCACTCTTTACTTTTTTTTCTTTTATTCAACTTTGACTATTTCATGAACATTTTGCCTGCTATTGGTCGCTACATTTTCTATACATCTAAACATTTTTTTAATTGTATCCAAAATATTTTATTTTTCCAACGAAATATATTACTTTTCTGTTTCGTATGCAAAACAGATGTCCTGAATATAATACGATATATGCATACGTGCGAACATAATATATCAAACGATTATTGATATATCTATTTTTAGATTTGATCCTACGTTTCATCAACTTATTTCTTTATTACGCCAACTTTTGGCATTTTCCATTATTTCTGTCCGTTTTTCACAATTTTTAATGATTTCGTCTAAATAGACAATTATGTAAATACGTATCTGTTATTTGCATATTTGTCAATTTACATGTGCGTTTCACATACGAATATCTACTAAAATAAAGTCACTGCTTAAAAAACTAACAGCTTAAATGTTGGATGTACTCCATGTTGAAATACAACAACTTGAGAGGCACAGTAGTAATAGATTTTACGCAACTGCTGCATGTAAGTATAGTTACTACTTTTAAGTAGTTACGGCGGGAAAGAGAGCGTTTCCTCCAAAGTAGCATCGTGCATACACACATGTCGATTAAAATACAACAAAGTGAGAAACGCATCTTTATATATATATATATATATATGTCTGTGTTTGTGTACAATTATACATGAATATGAGCACCTGCGAAATTATATAAAAATATATATCATATATAATTATAAATTTTTGTATATAATTAAATATCTTTAGAAAAAAATTCATAAAATAACACCGTATCATATTAAATGATACAAATTTTGACTGGATCCTTTCCCAAATGTTTAATCGTATATAAAAACATACTTCGTTAACCTTTACTTCTGCCACGAGTTAAGTAATTAAACTGCTTTTCGTCCCAAGCATAGACATATATCAAATTACGGACCATTCCAGAACTTCGAATGATACTATATATATGCACGTAAGAGTCCTTTTAAAATCAAACAATTTGGACAAATGTCCAAATTTAACGTCACTTGGCGAAACTGGCAAGTCCGACGCATTTTCACTCCCACAAAGTTTTCAGTATGCTTGTTCAACCAGCAGTCCCTGGGGGAAACTTCCTCTTAAGACAAATTTCGGCAATCAGCGAGTTTTGCAGAAGACATTAAACACCCACTAAGGACCGAACCGCGGTGGTAATCGCGATATCACGAGCGATCGCGATTACAAAATTCCTTTAAGGGTGCCTCCGGGCAAAATCTGAACGTAGCGCAACCCCTCCTTTCACTCCCAATTAAACGGTTCATAAAACATTCGAAACTTTCGTTCGAGGCCAACTCGAGAATGCACACGATCTTTTATGTTTATATAACCGGGGGAAAAAGTCATCGATTTATAATTATATATACGCGTATAATCTCGTTATATTTAGATTAAAAAGTCACATACGCCAGTTATCATTTTCAAAAAATCGAGTTTTTATTAACCATTATTAAGGAACCAAACGACTTTTTGGACTTTGTCTAATTATACTGGAGGATTTAATCCATGGCCCTGGAATCAACGATCCAGAGTAAGTTCACAAAAACATAAATGATCAAAGTTTTATCCTTATTGAAAACTTTAAACTTTAAACACGATGGTCGATTTTTTTAACGAAGTCAAGCTTTTTTCTTTGAAGTTCTGTAAAAATTCATTACTCTTTTTTTTTCAACTACTCCTGAGATTAAGTAATCTATTATCGTATGCGCTTTTTAGTTTTTGATCACCCTGTCTCGACTGATCATGCGTTATATATATATAGATCTCGATAAGTTACTTACGAGTTAATAAAAATTAATCTGTTCTTTTACTAGTCGTAATAATTTAGTAAATTTTATAGTACCGTACTGTAAGGTCTGAAGAATTTGTAGTTATATAATTCGAATATAAAGTGTTTTTAACGATCACTATATATATATGTATATATATATTAAATTATGCAATTGCTGTCGCAGTGAATACCTGAAACTGGTTCATTTAGATTAAAATAAAAATATTGAAATATACTGCAACGATTATTCAAAAACCACGTAATTTTTATTTTGTTATTTTTGGTCATTATACAGTTTATTCTATCGAAGGTGTATAAATTTATGCGTGCAATCAACATAATACAGGAAAAAAATGCAAATATAGTTTGAAACTTTTTATAATAGACTATAGTCCATGACAAGACATGTGATATTAAGATTCCAAAAATAAAGTAGAAAGTACTCTCTATTAATATGCGAACCGAAGAAAGCCAATGGACAAATTAGCAAGTACGTCCTTGTAACGTCCACTCTCGTAACATAACCTCGAAACAAAGTATAGTGAATGCACAACGCTCAATATACTCATTTTAAAGGACGTATTCGTTTCTATTGATTCGGAGATTGACCGGTTACGCCATGCTTTCTCGTATAGATTTATTTACGAAAAAATTTAATTATTCGACAATATATATCCAGAATTTCATTGTCCTTGTGTTACATTTCATTATCGACATTTTATTGTGGTAGGTTACATTTTCAAGTATTTTGTAATTGTTGATCGTTATGTCACATATCTTATTTTTATAAGTTGTTGAATATCATTAATTTTTGTCTATGGTCGAATAAACTCATGCTTTTAAAGATTTATGTACACACACACAACCACACTCACATATATATATATATATATATATATAGGATTGGTCGAATATTTTCATAAATTTCGTAATTACTATTTAATAAAATGTGTAATTTTACATTAATTATAAATTCTTAATTTCGCTATATAGTTTCAATCTGGATATATATATATAAATACTATATATATGTTATTTGTTCATTCTTTTTTATCGAACTATAACATTTCTTAAAGCCTGTTAATATTTATAATTTTTGTTATTTTCTGTCAATGTCCGTCAATTTTAAATGTTTTCCTTATTCATCAATTGGTCGCTAAAAACAAATCGTTGATGCGACATAAAATAAATGATTAAACAAAAAAAAAAAATGTTAAATTTCTCCAATTCATATCATTAATAATCAAAAATATAATTTTTTCTAAGTTGTCGCAATTTTTCACGAGACATTACGGATATATAATTATCCTCTAATCTTCATGTTTCACGTCTGGTAAAGTATTGTAATTGTTCTTACAGTTATTTACAGTTTCGTAATTTCTCGAATTCCATACTTTAAATCCTACAATTAATCACAAGTCCAAGGTTTAATTCAATTTTTACCGCAGCTTCACACGCGTACGTTCAAATGTCTCGTTCGCGTGCGCACGCGAACAAATAATAAATTTCTGTTCACATGATCGTTTATACGCACAATAGGTGAGCACGCCTCGACTTGTGAAATTTTCAGCATGCATGGAAACATAATAATTATTGCAATATATATAATGTCAAGTATAGCGTGATCAATTGGTGACGTGCGAAACAACTTTTTTTTTCCCAGGTACCTATTCTCAGTCCGTTATTGCCTTGTTAAAGTGATTCTCGAATGTATGCGTACTACTTTTGAAATCACATTAACAGTCATAACAGACGGTCAGAAAAGTATTTAGAAATTATGGCCCCCGCCTCATCGTGTGCTTTAATTATCATCTGTTTATATAGCGTTCACTTGAGAAATTTCATACGAAATCTATATATGCAGATATTTGTGGATTTTTCATGATGGTTTTTGCGTCGAGTGGAGAAAATCAACTACCTTTGAATTTAATAAGGATCTAAACAATAATTTTTAAATCATTTGTCTGTACATTTGATTTATTGATTACAATAGAAAAGTTTCTTGAATCTGATAAAAATAAAATAATATTTCATACTTCATTTATTGCATTGTTTTTATGTTCATATTTATAATGCAATAAAATATATTGTCTTATGAAAAATGGTTCGTTCCACAATTTTTTCACAATAGTTATTCCTAGTAACTTATTTTTAACATATTACTTTCATAATTAGTTGTGTCCATATCGCATATATATAATATATATATATATATATATATATATATATATATATATATGTAGGTATATTATACAAAAATCGAAAGTTCTTTTAACTAAGTGCTGAATAAAATCCTTTATTTGATGTATCGACCAACATTGTTGACCTCGTTACACAAAAATCTTTTTTTTTACATATGCAAAAAAATAGCAATGCAAATACAAAAAATAAAACAAATGGAATAAAACCTTAATAAGACAATAAACTATAAAAGGTATAATGTTCTAAAAAATAATTGTTACAAAAAATGAAAGATTTCATAGATAAATACATTATTAATATTAATAATAAATATATATTTATTAAGAAACTCTAATCAATCGTACTTAGAAATATTTGAAATTAATATTGTTACCTATTTGGAAAAGTTGCAGTGAAAAAAATGATAGATTTCCATAAAAAAATTGATTATTCGAGTAATTAAATTGAAGGCCACAAGCGAAAGTTGTAAAACTAAAATGAACTGATATTAGGATGTTTACATAGCAAATAATAATAATGGCATATTTTATATATTAACATTTTTCATGTATAAACATATCTGAATAAGTATCAGTTAGTGACAAGTATGATTTGGGAAAAACAATGTGTTTGTAATTTAAAATTAGGCTATGTGTAGTTTAAACTTTCAATTCTTTATAGGAATTTTTAATTTGGAAGAAATTCTTAATGTAATGAATCTATTGATAACTTTCCATACTAATAGTAATGTATGAATTTATTATTTGCAATTTTAAAACTTGTCATTAATAAAAAAGTTAAAAGATTTTAAGAGATTTTTCATTTTATAGAAAAATGAAGGATGAAAAGCAAATAATCAATGATGAACATACTCTCCAAATTTCACTCCATGAAAAAAACTTAATTCGATAGAAGTACTATCTTGAAATACCAAATATACTGCCTCGAGTTAAAACATTGAAAATGGGTCCAAAATCAGTCATTATTCATTGAATACCTCTCTAAATTTCACTCTAAAAAAGTGAAAATTCACTCCTTTACAAGAGTAGCCCAATTATCACTCTCTGTAAAGTGAAATTTCAATCCCAAAAATTTAGAGAGATGTGGTTTCTGAAAGCTCCTAAATGAAATGAATAAAATATTAAAAATGTTTCATTATCGTAATTGTACTTTTGCTCCAGCGACGATAGCCCAAACGTATAGTGAAAATTTCAATGCCACCTACGGCGGCAAACTGTCATCACTTGTTTGATCTTCATTAATGACAACCCACATACGGATTTGTCATGCACGAGACCAATTTGCTGCCCCGACATTTGGCTCTGACATGCCAGACGAAAGGTTAATTGCAACGTTCGTCAAAATGCAAAACTCGCTGGATTGATACTTTGCGATCAGTTCCCATACTGACGTAAACTATATATCTCATATATCAACGTCTTAACAAAGTACCTATATAGTCTCAGAATTTTCAAAATAAATACTGCGATTTTAAGAATATATTCGTGGACCATTTTTTGCGCTCTTTTGATTTAATAAAGTATCTGCAAATGAATGTTTTCTTTTCAGAAAGATCAAGAAAATCACATACATATTCAAATGTCTTATTACTAGTACGTCTTGTTCTAAAATTGATAAAATTAAAATAAAAAAAAAGTATTTGAAAACAAATTTTATTCACTAGAAAAAAAAATGTTTTTGCGCTTCTATACAGCGTCATATATAAGGCGTTAAAATACTAACATTCAGTCACTCCATTCATTCGCAGGAAACTTTCACTGTAATAATGCAGCCCAACTGCATTCAATTTCCACGTGAATTTTCACTCGACTAATGTACATTTCGTTTCATGAAAATTTTAAATACGCGCGCATTTTTTTCGAGAGTGCATTCTCTTTATTATAATGCAGACAACAAAAAAAGAAAAAAAAAAAAACGCACGGAGCAACGCACGCATTTCCGTCGCGCGATAAAAGTGCATCGCACACTCGCGTATGCATCGTCCACCCACTATATATCGTCTATATGGACACGGGACCGAGACAACTCCACGGGGGTCTGGAGTGAACGCGAGATATCCGTATAGTCCGACGACCGCTGTTGCTGGCAACCAAGTATCCGTGACTCGGTATCATAATTGCACGTTCTCTTTCTCACTTCTCGGGGTCGGCTGCGGTAAGCGATAACTCTGCGGAATTACAATCTTGATGGTCTCCATGACGAACTCAGGAAGACAAGGTCCTTTTGTTCTTTCGGAATTCACCAGCTTCTATAGTCCTTCTCACGAGAACGACACACTCTTACCCCATTTCATACGTCGCTATTATATACTCGAACGGGTCCCGCCGACTCGAATTATTATTCCACCGGTGTAATTAGCCTTTTATTTAATTATCCCTTTCGCGGCCAATGGTACGGCCAATTTTCGTGGTCTAGAAATCGTATGTTGCGACACTCGGTTCGAATCGCGATCGAAGATAATAAATGAATTAACCAAGGGTTCTGATACGATCAGACGTACGACGTTGGTAAAAATTATATCATTATGACCTTCCAGGCGTTCGGTAATTAGATTTGAATGAAACTTTTTAAAGATCAATGTTTGTCATAGTTTGAACAAGTGATATATCAAATAAGTGGCATTCCGTGTTGATAAAACATTTTCGAATATCGACATTGGCATACTCAACCGATTCTGTAGATTTTTTGTTAACAGTTGGTTGTGATTTCCACTAGATGAGTACCACAACAAGCAAACATTTTTATTGTTTTTTTAAGAAACCCGAGAGACGATACCGTAGGGAAGGCCATCCATGCAAATCCTTGCCGCAGCCATTGCGTCCCGCATCTTGAAGAGTATCAGATATATGACACGAGCTGTCATACAGATAACGTCTTCTTAGCTTAAAACGGTAGCTATATAATAGCATGTTTTCCAAGCGCTATTTTAAATGTCATAAATTTATTTTTATTTAATATTGTTCTCATTATCGTAACGTTGATTTTATGCTAATATTTATCATGTAATGTAAAAATGTAATACAGAAAGTATTATTACTTATTTGCTTATTCCTATATGTAAGTAAATATCTGCAGAAACCGCAAGTATACTTTGCCTTGGAATAATACAAAAGGAATGAATAAATCAACTACACAATTTGCATGCGAAGTTATTCATATATAAGAATTGAAGGAAACGCGCAAGGGGTTACCGACCTCGCAGATGACATGATTGAGATTAATTCAGTTAATTTCAGTAATGAGGTCATTAATCACCTCGCTACGATTAATTCATTTTTCTCCGCACAAATAACCCAATATTAATTTTAATTGAAGAATATTAATTAGTTACAAGTCAAAATTGAAGCAAATTTACAAAATAGAAACTTTCTCGCAATTTAGAACTAGAAAGTTTCTATTATGATTTATATTACGATTAATTTTTCAAAAGAGTGGCAAGAAAAATCACTTATCTTGGAGTTACGTTGCATTGTAAATTAATTGCATGATAATGAAACACCCAGACACTAATGCAACAATGTAATACATTTCCTCGCATTTGGCAGTGCAAGTAAATCTCCCTTAAAATATAAAATGATTAAAGTTACTTTACTGCGACTACTTCTGAAACAAATTAGATAATGTGTCGTTTCTTTACGTACATGTTATCATATTTCCTTAATTCTTAATTAACAGTGACTAATTTGCAAAGGTGCAGGACAATAATTGTATAATGTCAGAACGACTCAAGTTTCCTCTTATATCCTTTCACAATTATTTTACATTTTCGTGTCACTCTTTCGTACAAACTGTATTTTCTTGTTAATTTAATAACGGAAATTACATCGTTCTTTGAAGCTTATATTTTGTGTAAGACACTTTTTCAGCATTTCAACGAGAATTCATTTTAAAGGGTAATTACGTAATTTTATTTTGAATCATGCCCGCAATTACTTTGGCCAACAAAAAATATTAAAGAGCAGCTAAGATTATTAAGATTAAAAAACATTTTAATTATAAATTAATTTCTTATTTTTTGGTAAAAATAAGAAAACGTATTTCTCTTTATTTAAGGACAATCATTATTAAATTGGATTTGACAAAAATTAAACGAAATTTTTCGTAAATTACTTTTTTAATTTATAACAATTATACAGTTATAAGAAAAATTGAAAAATATTACCAGAAAAGTAAAAATTATAGAATTGTGCCACCAACAAAGTAAATAAAAAATAGAATCATTAATATGTAATGCAAAAAAAAATATAGAATCAATCAATGCTGATAAATAATGAGCAAAAGATGTTTTAAAAATAAACACTAATATAATAACTATAGAGATATATACTTTGAATATGAACAAAATTGCATGAAATTTCGAAATTCACTGCATAATTATGAATATATTAAATGTGTATTTATAACAGTTCTTTTACTACACTGCAAATAATTATATCATTATTAATATTAATAAGCACGTACATACACATAATCATTCTTAGATTATTTATTATTATTTGATTTTTAATTCTTGTTTGGCAATAAATTTTGAAATCATTTTTCCCGTTATTCTATAGACGAAATTTATACATGCATACCATTTATATATACTATAATATATACAAGGTGTTCAACAAATGGTGAACAAAATGTCCCGTAAAGAAATTTCATCTAATCACTAATTATGATGAATTATTTTTAATTGACCTTTGCGGGCTATATAAATACATTTGCATGAGGAGCCAATGAATCAATCAATCAATTTACATTATTATAGTTAGACGACTGCTCGATTTGTGAGTATGCAAACAAATATTAAGCAAAATAATGAACTACTGATTTATTAAAAAAAAAAAAAAAAAAAAAACTTAAAATGAAACATCATAAATAAATAAAGCAAAAAATGTTACCAAAATTATTGATATTTCATTAAAGTAATCAACAATTAAATGTAGTTAATCGAAAATCGTATTATGTAATAATGAAAAGAATATGTTCATTAAGGACAATTAAAAAAAATGTTCACGCACACAACGCAATAAAAATGGGTTCATTATTTGAAGGCATATATCGTATATGGTATTCCTTTGCTAATCGGACAGAGTAATTGGCATGCAACGACGATATTTAATTCATCGGTTGATGGATCAGAGTTCGCTTTCATGTGATAATGTATGACTGAACTGTCGCTCCTTTCCAAAACGTATTAGCATGGAGCTTGTTTCCAGAGCACGATGCCCAATCGCACAAAGTTATCATTAGAAAGTTACTTTTGCTCGAACGGCTAATTCTGTCCGGTTTTCAATTTCGATTTTTAACACACTGCCATCGCACTAATGCGAGCTTGTGACTGACGCATATGTGTCGATTTTAAATTGACCGAACTACATTTATTGCAAACAATATCTCGTTACAGTTTGTTAAAACGCTATTAATCTTGTCGTCCTTGAAAATGCATAGTTGTTTCATTGTTTATCACCAGATTGCCGTTATAACCGGCTGTTGTACGTGTAAAAAATTTTTTTAATTAACAATGGTATTATGCATTTCGTGCGTTAACGATGGCAATTACATTTTAATTGCTTCGGATTCATTTTTTATAACTGTACATTTATTTCACCTTTGTTCACTTTCACGGCAGCTTTTACACATAACATTTTAATTTTCGTTTTTACAGTCCATGCTTCGTGTAAAATGAATTTCGCGTAAAATTAATTTGAACTTCAATTTGATACTTGATCATTTCATTAAATGATAAATTTTTTAATTGTATTATATTCAATTAAGTATATATTACAAAATAATCATCATATATATATATAAAGGGTGTCGAATTGAAATTAGTCGATAATAGGCAGTCTTTTATTATATATAAAAAAAGCATGGTAATACTATTTTTTATAGAATATTTGAATTCCTATATACATTTTGATATGTTGATTGCGAAAATAATCATTAAATTATCCACGATTTAAATGCAAGGGGTGTAAAACATGAAAAATTCAGAAATACAAAAATTATCCATTAATAAATTTACATAATTTTTGTTTTATAACATTTTCCCGCAAAGATCAAGACTATTGGTTTTACTTATTTTTAAACCATGTAAATATTGTTTTCAGGTATATCAAATGTTTCCAGTCTAATAACTAAGAAATTATATTGCTCGTACCTACTTAAAATGTTACATTACAAAAGTAATGCAGCTTCATTGGTGGAACGTGTGTTTTTCTTACTTCGCATTTTTCATGAAAATTCATACTTTCCGTCATAGGACAGTATATAAATATCGGAAAAATACTACAATTTTTACATGTTTTTCGTATTTTTGACCTCTTAAATTGAAATTGAGGCAAGTTCAATGATCATTTCCGAAATTATCATTGACACAAAAAAATGTGTGAGAATTCATATATTCCAAGAAATAATAGGTTTGCTCTATACTTTATTTTTATAGATGAAAAACTACTCAGCTGATCGATGAATTTAAATTGCTCGGCATTTATAGATACTATGTGCGTTGCTCGAATTTTGGTATATGACTTTCTGACTTGAAATTTCACAAAGATTCATCGAAATAATCATTACAGCCACCATATTGGATTCGCCATGTTGGATTTAGTAATTATCGAACTACGATTTCCCCAGAACACCTCAATTTCTTTCAAATATCGATATCCACCAATTCCTACCATGGAAACATTGAAAGTAATATTTACGTAACATTTACGTAAAAAGACAAAAAAAAAACTTGTTACGTAACCGTTAGATAGTTGTTACGTAATTGTTACATAATTGTCAAAATTGTGCTTGTAGGGTAAAGAATTTGACCAATATTTTACAAAAATGTCATGTGACCTTTTTATGTTGTGGACGGCATCTTGAGCCGCCATTTTGAAAGTTCTAACGAAAATTTGTAAACTATTCAATGCCATTTATTTTAAAAAACATGCGAGGGGAGGGGCTTTCTGTCGAATATATATATATACATATATATATACATCAACAGACAAGATTCTATATTTTCCTGTAAATACTTATTAATAACGATTGACAAAACTGCTCAAATTTTATCGTCGAATTATTTAAGAAAATAGTATTAAACATCAAATAAAATAATGTTTAATAAATTGTAACATTACAGAAATTAATTATCATTTCCTTATATGTAGTCAAGATTCTTTTGATTTGAGTCCAAAGTTGAGTACTATCATATATACATCGACATATATAATGTAAGACATTGGCGTTGACAATTTTAACTTTTAACGTCAAATTTTTATTCAGTACAAATACTAAATAAAATAACGATGACATAATACGTATATCTTTCTTAATAAAAAAAAAGAAAATAGTCAAACGAGATTTTTTAGGTATACAAATTTTTTAAAGTAATTTTATTATAACTGATTCCATTTAATAGATAATTTGAATAATTTAAAAAATATTATGAAAAAAAAATAAGATATTAAAGTTCTTATAATGTTGGAATATTTATTAACTTACAAAATAACAGGATGTTTGAGCTCTGTCAATTAATGCTGGTGAATGATGTGCTTACCTAAAACAAAAATGAATATTCTTGTTAATTAAAATGTAAATTATTAAAACGATCGACAATTTTAAAAATATTCTACCTTAGATTATGACTAATGTGAAAGAAACATTAATATTTTGATTTTCGAAGAGCGAATAAAGATAATCACATATAATAAATAAATAAATAAATAAGTACATATATATATATATATATAAATAAAATTGTATATAATTGTATATAATTATATATAATTATATATAATCATATATAATCACATATAATTACATATGAAGGTCCTTATAACGTGTCCGAGAATTCAGACAAAGTAGCTTATTGTACTTTTAATGTACTTGGAAAGTTACTTCGGCAGACTCTAGCAAGCAAACTCATGAACTTTTGGAAGCAAGTGTTTGGGAAATTTAGCAACTAAGTAACTTGGATTATAGGGCTTAGTCAATTACCATTCCTAAACTTGAATTATCCAATCTTTAAAAACACGATATAAGAGATAGTGAGAAATTACTTTTCAATTAAACAAAATCGCAGATGATTTCTCAAAATACATAAAATATAGAATTCATATTATTATATATGTGCCAATTATAACTCTAGACTAAATCAAGTTGTAGACTTTGAACATGAAGTCTCCCTCATTTTATTTCTCGATAGAATAGATTCAATTTTGACATATAGTATTTTAATCAAACTGATGACAGAGGTGGACACATACATTGCGTTTATTTTTGGTGGAGCTGAAATGTTGACATCCGCAAATGTCTATGATCTATTCAATTAAGTCTTGAAACAGTAGAATCATTTATTTGATTACTAATGAAATTCAATTAATTTACCTTTGAACAATTATAGTGAAATTTATTTGATTGAATCAATATTTTTTAACGTATTTCGATTTTCATTTCCGTTCAATACAAGTTTATATCTGGCAACAAATTTTCTGCAAAATCAATAAACGTTATTCGAATTTCAAGCTATCGCTACATTAACCTCAATAATATACATGCGAACGACGCTTACATATACAACACGCACGAGCGTCTATCTAATTACGGAATCACGGTAAATTCTCACGACGAAAATGGCCAAGCGATAAAGAGGTGATGTCATTCATCAATTCGCGATAATCGCGCCTTTTGCCATTCGAACCGAGTAATTTTGTCCTCGTTACGTACAGAAATATCGATCAATAAAGGATCTATACGATATATCGATCCTTTTGTCCGCTGCGACCGCCGGCCGCGAATAGAAAGGCGTCCGGCCAATGATCGCCGATGCGACCAAGTTCCACGTAATTGTTAAAAAATTGGAGCGAGTTTTCGATTCGAACGTTGACACGATTCTAGAAAAAGATTAGGAAATGCCGACGATATAATTACTTTGTTGCAGCCAATACAATAAATAATTGACATTAATGAAAAATGCAACGGTAAAAACATTCGATTTTTTAATCGACGTTTAGTTGAACTATTTTCTATACATATAGATCATCACTCTTAAAATACCCTATATATATCTATACAGAGTGTCGTTTCTGAGTGGAACTCTTTTCACGTTATCTGATGTCAAAAGCAAAAGCAACTATAACTAGTTTTCACTGAAAACGACGCTATATTAAAAAATTTGATATCTCCAAGGTGCATTGATTGCAATAAAAAATTGCAACCACGACAGTATCGAATAACCCCGTCAATGGTAAAATTGCGTTACTCGATCCAAGGCCAATTTCTCGTCCGTCGTAAAAGCAGAATAACCAAAAAGTCGAGCATCGCTTTCTATACGAGTAACATGCCCGCCAAAACGAAAAATCAAAGTTTGGAAAAGTTTCGTCAAGTTCGCAGCCGTCTGCTATGGGCTTCCTGTGCTTTTACTAGACTTCTCTCCTTCACTCTCTCTTTCGCTCTCTCTCGATCAATCTCCACCTTTTCCACCCACTCGTCCTCCTCCTTTCCTTCTCTCCTGGTCGTCGAGGGACGGTAAACACAGGCACGAAAAAGAGGATGAAATCGTCGAAAAAGTGGTGAAAGAAGAAGCGAAATGTATACAACGAGTGAGATAAGACGTAACGAGACACGGCGGCCGAAAGGAAAGCTAAGCTCAAGCCGCCTCTCTGGAAACGACGTCGTAGTTTACGGTACTTTCCAGCCGCGTATAAAGCGTTTCTTTGCCATAGGCGTGGTTCGTGAATTGTCACGGCGTGTACGGGTTTTATTCGCCGTCTTTGAGGCGCCTTTCTTCGCGCGCGATGCATTCTTTCAATTCGGACTGACGTGCGTCGAAGACGGCCAAAAAAAAAAACCAGGTCCGTAAAATGTGTATATGCATAATACATCGCTATCGCGACGACGACATTTCGCGAAATTGCGAATTTGACAATCTTCTTGTCGAAGCGACGTGAGAATGACTCGAAATCTGCTACACGTCCTATATATATAATCGTAGAAATTTAAATTTTGGCGACAAACCGGCTAGAAGGAAAAGTGGTGTATTGTCGACCTAGGGCGGAAAGACCGTCATTTCCCGACATGGGCGGAAAGCGGGTCGTTCTGTAACTTGGGCGAAAATGGGCATAATTTTGCAACGTGACTGGAACGTCGAATTATACCGTATACGGTTTACTTCCGATGCTAATAAAACGACACGATTGAAAATCTGAATAAGTCCTTTATTTGTGACGAATTGAGTTGGTTTTATTCAAATTTTACGGTTATTCGTAATGATTTATTCGGGACTTGAAACGTAATGTCTGGAACGTACACGATCGACAGAGCGAATACAAGATCAGGGGCGAAAAAGTTATGTACTAAAAATAATATACGCAACGAATTACATTGTTGACTGAACTATTCGAACTCAACTAAGTGAAAATAGTTACTACACCCACTATTGTTGTCCTAACCAAGTTGTTTTTTCCGTGTACATAACCTAAGAATTATTTTTACGTATGTCATTGCGTATGATCGCAATAATTCGAAATTATTGTACTCACGAGTTACAACAACGTATTAACACGTGTGTAAATTTTTGAAAATGAATGCAAATTTTCACTTTGAAGGTGATCTCATTTATTGGGAATTAAAAATTGTACATGTTAATAACACTATTTTAAAATAGGTATAAAAAAAAAGATTCTTAGATATGAAAAAAACTCAATCGAAAAACATCACTCATTCGAAGAGTATAACAGGGTTCTTACCGATCGGTCAGTAAAGGTCGCACAAGTAGAATTTCAATACGTAAAACTTTCAAACGCTAAAAAATGTTAAAAATGTGAACTTTTTTTTAATGAACCTATAACTTTGTCGTAAAAAAGTCAATAATATGCTTGTCTGTATCATCACATAACCTTAAAAACATGTAGCAATTGCGTTACTACATAGGTCATAAAAATGATTTTGTCACTTTTATTGCCATTCATTAAGTAACGTTGGAATAAAAGGTGTAAATCGATTATCTCAGAATTACGTATTACAAGTATATGATCGTATTCTCTTACATAGATCATCGTAATAAATCTGGAGTTATATATTACTACATTCATATGTTTCTTACGCACAACACGATTATCGAATCGGGGCCAAATGTTTTCGTAAATCCTATATAGATATACCCTATAAAAATATTGTAAGCCATTTTTGTAAGGTATTTGTATTTTTCCAGTAATTTTGTCATCTATACTTTTACGTACGTTAAATACGCCATTAATTACGTCATATCGGTTGTTCATATACACGTCGATTTTATGGGTAAAAGTGTTTGCGTATTCATGTGAAACTTCATTTAAAAATTATGCAAAACACTTTGTACTTAAGGACAATCACGAAGGAACATGAAAGATGACGCATATGAAAATGAAAGATCCTTAGTTAAAAATAAGCATTTAAAGATATAATTATAAGTTCAATCATATTTTACCTTAACTTAGTTAATTATTTCGTTACCTTTTTAAATTATAAGTTTGTATAACTATTACCTTATTAATAGAAACTGTGCGCAAAGGTAGCACTTTGCACATACTGCATCAACGAAATTATTCAGGTGAATTTTCAAAACTTTTGAACACTTATGATTTCATCCTACAATATCACTTGAAGTGACAAGAAACGTCATCTATAGGTTGAAAATTAAATGAAAATATCGATAATCGTTTAAAAAATGAAAAAAATTGAATAATCGATATATTTTCGAGTACCATAATTATTCTATCTTTTTGCATAACTAATTAATTACATGATTTAAATTCACATCCAGAGATTCATGATTCGATAATAATTCTTGTCTTTATCTTTTGAAGCATGACCAGACATACTCGTAAGATATTGAAAATGATATTTCGTTTCAAACACTCCAGGGAATTTTCTAAATAAAATAAATTCGTCTAGATCGAGCAACTGAAATTACATACTTTAGCTATATGTACCCTTTGGCCATCTGTTTACATATTCATTAATAATTATTATGAAATGAAACGGACGGAAAGTTGGTGACTAATATAATTTACGATATGATATGATAAATGAGTCCATTCTAAAATGTTTTTTAATCAATAATCATGATAATAAAATAACAATGCTTAAGGACTGCTTCATTATTAAAATAGTCCTCGTATAATATAATAATCGTCATGGTGCCAGATGTAAATTGCGTAACGCCAAGTTTTTCGCCGTATACTTTTTTGTCCAGAAACTCGTACATTTTTTGCAATTGGCAGCGCCCAGTCGGTTTTCTACGTCACGTCGGACGTGTTTTCTGAATTCGCAACTTACTAAACCAGTTTGTAAAATAATTCGTAATGTCGTTGACACGAGTTAACGTCCATTCTCGCGCAATGTGTCCCTTTTTTTAATTTCCAATCGCGGATCCGCCACCACGAGCGCCATATAGTACCACCATCATTTCGTTTTCGTCGCTTTCTAAGCGAACAGCATCAACAAAAAATATATAAAAAGTAATTAAGGACGTTCGTTTCCGTGACCCTGCAGAGCTGAAAGTAACATTCACTTGTCCTTTCTGGACATAGAGACTCGATTCCGTTCGACTAAACTGGAACTATACGAGTCAGTTACGGTTCTTTCAATAATATTGTTTAAAAATGAATCGTGGTCTTTTCGAATTATTGTAAATTTTTTAATTTCTTTAGTCCATTATTTCTACAAGCTTTGAATTCGTTGTAATTCTTCTTAAATCTGCGAGATTCGAAAAACCTACGATTACGGATAAGATTGATGGGAAACCCCAAGAAAGGTTGACATACATTCAAGGAAATGTCAACAAGTTGACAAAAAGTCGTAATAAAGAAATAAGTGCAAATAAATGTTGACAAAGGGCAAACATAAGTTGACTAAACTAAAAATTGGTAAAAGTGGACCAAAGAGAAATTAAAGGGATGCATCAAAAACAAAGTTTTTTATTGGAAAACGTCGAAAAAAATTGGCGAATTTGACATAATTTTGATAAATCAAGAAGAATGTGAAGAAGTATATTATTTTAAAAATAATTGATAAATTGATGAAAAAAATTGATGTAGGTATATAAAGAAAATAAAAATTAATCTGACTGAAAAAGTTTGTGACATTGATCGATTTTTCCAAGAAAAATCTACGCTGAAAACATTTGTAGTATTAAAAATAACTTGGGATAAAAATTAAGTAGATGAGACAAAAAGTAGTAGAAATCAGTAAAGAGTAAGCTTTAAAAAAATGACACACTAAACAAAATAAAATATACGAGAAAAGATGACGAAAGTTTGGTCAATAATTAAGAAAGTCAATAAATTGAAGAAATTTAAGAAATAAAAGTTATATTGATTAAAGTAAATAAAAAATTATGCTATACTATGTACAAATCGATTATTAAAAGATAGACTAGAACAAATAAAAATCAACAAAGCTGATCAATATTCATGATAACTTAAAAATTATATAAATTCATTGAAATTAATCATAAACTAAAAAAAATAAGACATTACTAGCATTCATAAAAGTGGACAAAAATTAAATGCAAATCAAGAAAAAGTGCAACAATGTTACAATGAACCAATAAAAATGATCATTAAAAAAACAGTAGAAACAGGTATCGAACGATTTTAAAAGTTGATAGAAATGAATGAAATGAAGATAATAATAACCTAAATTACCAGATAATTACAAGTAAAAAAAAATAATCACGAAAATTCATGAAATTCTTGAAGCAGTCACGAAAACATGTTCAAATACAAATTACCATAAATTTCATTTTTGAATCTGATCAAAAATCATTGAACATTAAAAGACAGCAATGAACTAAATAGTCAAAAATAATCATAAAGAACGAAAATGGCAATTGAATGAAAATAAACCAAAACATCGATACCATATAGAATAAGTAAAAGTAATATAAGAAAACATGTCCAATTAAGACCTCGTATATGAATATTTAGAAATATGGTTGCGATAAAGAAGCATAATAATTTGTTATAATCGTAATACTAACGAATAAAGTACGTATTGCAATAAATCTACTATTATAATTACTAAAAAATGTCTGGCCGGAAATAAAATTGAAAGTTTTCATCTTTATCGTCCACTACCACGATAAGCAATTTAAACTACGTACAATATTGCTTTAAATATTTGTGCAAGGAATTTACTACACCGTA